>JAQIWD010000404.1:0-22188 GCA_034694825.1 Anurida granaria
CACGATACAATTTATGCGATTCCCCCCGTTGGAATCATGATTTTTTTTTCGCATAGAGTGGCCCATAAGAAAATTTGCAAAATGAGGATTTTAAAAAATCGGAGCATCTGACCTCTTTGCTAAAGTCGTAAGTCCCTCTACTATGGGCCAGCTTGAGTTTTTTTTCCTGGGTCGCTGTTGACCTTTTGTTGAAGTAACGCATCCTTGTTTCCGGAAGAAGGAAGCAATGCGTACTGGTGATGTAGAATTCCCAATCCGTAGTGCTGAATACTCGGTGTCAAATATAGGAGAGAGAAAAAGACTGACATTTGTCTAAAAAGTCAACGCCAGAGTCCAAATCTCCCCCCTATGCAGAACAACCGAAAGTGTGTGTCCGGTGGACTTGAAGGGTCGGAGAGTCAGAGGTCAGAGGTCCGGATCCAGATGGGTGTTCGGCTGTAACTGAAATTCAAATAATCAAAACGTTAGGATTGAGGAACTGACTGGATTTGAACGGAGGGTTAGACCGAATCTGGTACTGACATGAGGGATGACCGTTGATGATCACTGAACCCAGTATGCACGCCTGACGTGGCCAACCTCGAGTGCGTGAGTAACTGACTCTCTCCTAATTCAAAGAAGACAAGATAGGCTTGGGGATTTTGCGAAAGCTTTGACTTCTCCGTCGTCCGTCGTCGTCATAAAACTAAAGTTTTTGGCGTGGATGACGCTACGACTAGGGAAGAGGGAGAGGGAAGAAGCGAAGCCTCTAGATTGGGGGATCTCTTGCGAAATATCTGCAAACCCCCAGATGGACGCCCAGGACGTTTGGAAGCCTAACGAAGCATCTAGCGGGCATACTTCCTCTCCCCCAACATTTTGCACACCCAACAACGTTCCTTAGAATGCCAAAGCAAGGAACGAAAAGAACGCCACGCAAAAGAAGGATTTGCGCAAAAGGAATGAACTCCTTTGGCGCCTCAAAAAAATGTGGCCACCAGAGTGCCACCACGACTCGAACTATAGTCGGCTCGGAGACTCGAGGTTGGGCCAACTCGGGGTCAAAACATTCTGCCAATTTACTCCAGAGTTCCTTACTCTGGAGAAAGTAATCCGAGACTGTGAGTAGGAATTTAATTACTCAACTTGAACTTGAATCAATTAAAAACGTGAGACCAGGCTCATGATTCCGCAAGCTCAGATTTTATGACCATTCATTCTGGTCCCTTTGTTTGGCACTAGGAATGAATGAGCAGTATTCGTATTGTTGGAAAACGGAAATGGGCATCGATTTCTTTCTGCGCATACTGCGAATGCGGAAGGAAAGCAGAAGTGGGACTACGAGAAAACTTTCAAAAAGTTTTGGTCTGAAACTGATGTGGATGACAAAAGGAAAACAACGCGTAGTTTCGACTGTACTTGGAAAAATTAAAAACGAAAACAAGTTTTTGTAAACCACTCAAAGTGTTTCAGACACTTCCGTCTAGCGCGTGTTGATAAATTATTGGCAAAAGATTAGGAAACAAGTGCTAACATGTGATTACGCGTCCAATTGTGCGTAATTGGGTCTGCAATATTGGAATAAGGGAAAGTAAAGTTAGAAATGACTCACATGTTTTTGTAACTTTAGCTGACTGACCCAACGTTGGGAATAAAAAAAAGTTCCCTTTTAAGCATAAGAGAAAGTTTAAGCCTATTTGGAGGAATTGATTTTCGAAGAATAGGTTTTAAAATTTTAATTATGAATTGTCAACTATTGAACCAAGGTCTTTGTATTGCGTACCTTACATAAGAATGGGCAATAATAATTAACTTACACTTACTTTGTACTTGTGCTCTTTTGAAATTGTGGTGACTCCTTATTGTTTTGAGGAGAGAGTCCAAATTTGGACTCCAAATGGGAATCCAACCAATCAGTAGTAAGGACCTTGAATCGAATCCATTATTAATCTGCCAAGGACTCTCCGTAGTAATTATCAATTGGAAATTTGAGTCACATGGAATCAAATGTGCGTATTGTCATCCGTGCCTCAAAAGAGTCCATCTGCCCCAGAATTCTTTGTTTTTTTTTTTACAAAATTGATGGAAAATGGTGCTTGTTTTCAAACTTGGTTGAAAGGGAGTCTTGACTGGCTCACACAAGGCACTGGACAGTTTTCTCCTTGGACTTTCTTTTCAGACCAATATTCGGATCCTTGTTGACATTTTGGAGACAGAGACTGGTCGATGGTACGTCCTACCGCGCCGAGCTTGAATTCCTCACTGACTACTGACAGTCGAATGTTTACGTTTGTCTTGGAGGGAAGCGGAGGCCTCTGCGTCGTCGAGCCACGGTGGACATGACAAGTATGGGTTTCTCCAGCCCAAGTTGGAGCTGGGTCCTGGCTCAGGAGTGACGCGGAGGTGATCAAGGCGATGACTGGGCTCCATCAGGGCAATGACCGAGGGAGTCATGGGCTTTGGTCGAGGGCGGGACCGTTTGAAACTTTCACCGCCCTCCTTACTTACTCTCCCGCCAAATTCCACTTGGGAAGGCTTGGCTACCCACTTTGCCCACTCCCAACGGTTCACCCGACCATTTTCCTTGATGCCACATGCCACTCGGTTGAAATAACCCATGGAAATGATCTTCATGCAATTCTTACGTAACCGAAAACAATGCAAGAGAAGATGCGATGAGGAGGAGGGGGAGGTGGTCGTGGTCTTGGTAAGAGCTCCGTCGGTCCTTCCCGATCTGGCGATGAGTTTTCTTCTTTTCCCTCCAAAAATAATGAAGATCCGCAGAAGCGTCCCCTTCCCATGAACACAAATAATTAACGCTAATGACTGGACAAAAGGAGATCCAGGACCAAATGAAATGAGGAGTATCCAGGAAATTTTATCATCCGGAAAAGAACCTTTGGGAACCATGCCTCATCCCTCCCTAATTGATAAAAAGAAAGGGAACTGGATCAAGAGGTTGACCTCATTTGGATGTATCACACAGACACAACACACAAGACGCAACAAAAAGAGACAAGACCAGAGAACCAGAGAAACGTTTCCTTCAATTCTTACCATAATTACGTTAATTTTCATTATTCTTATTCTGCATGTGGATCCATTTGAAGGGTTGAGGGTCAGTAGGAATAAAAATCCAGGGAAGGACAAGAGTAATTATACCTGGGCTGATCAATTAAAATGAGCTGAGATGGGAATTGGGATTTGGGGTCAACCTTACAACTTTACTACTACTACTGTGTAACGAAATTAGCGAGAAGCATCATCCTCACTGGTGGTGTGAGTAAACAAAGTACCGTTAATTGTCCTCAATCACTCATCGTCATCATCACCATCATTGTCCCTCATTCGCCCATCAGAGCCCCTTGGGGGGTTGTACTGGTGGTGGCCGCGGGGTCACTCGGATGATGTATGCCTTACTATTGACAGTTCAAAGCGCTAAGTTGCTGAACTTAAGATGAACTCGGAATTTATTTTTGCATGAATAACAAAACTGTACAATTTTGTTTAGTACGTTACACTACTGTAACATTCTCTGCCTACCTGTCAGTCCATCACTTCCCATGTCCTGCCATTGTTCAAACATAACGTTTAATTTTACCGCTGCCCGTTATGTCATGTAGTCGTTGCTACCCTGGGCTTGTCTTCTTAAGTCATAAGTGGCGTGAAAGTTATTAATGATAAGTTGGAGGAGGTTTTACTGAGGTAGCCAAGGTAAATGGAAGCTAATAATTCATCACGCAACTTTGTACGAGAGCAAATGGGAATTGATTGAATGGTGTCTAATCGTTTGTTATTCGGGTGTTTTGGGAAGAAATCTTTTCGTTTTTTAAGTATATGAATTTAATGACCTCATCCAAAGATCCAGGCTCCTGCGGTGGTCTTTCATCAATCAAAGTGGACGCTACGATTACGATCATTGCTCATTGGTCTTGATGAGAAAGGTTTTCAAAATCTTCCCTAAAGGAACTTAGCTTCACTTCCAAACTTGTTTTGTTTTTAATTTTTTTAGTAATTTTTTCCCTTTTGTCTACAATGGATGGAGAAGATGAGCTTCGGAGATTCTATTGGAGATCTTGTATTAGTGACAAAAAAGATGATGGTAGTGATGACGGAGGAGAGGAACTGCATTGCATGCATTACAATACAATGTCCCCCCAAATACAAAACTCCCTTTACTCCTTTGGTCTGTCTATCCGTAGGAGTACTATTGGTAGGGTGTTCATCCCATTTAAGAATTTTTTTTGTAAATACTAAAATTAATCAGTTAATCATGGAACAAAGAAATTTTGTCAAAGCTGAACAGCTTATATATAAAAATATACAGCATATTATCCAGCACATTGCCAACTCTAGAGATTTCTTAGATAGTAAGCGTAAACGCTTGCGGTTAAAGCTTGAAACTTAGCAAGCAATTCTTTTTGTATGGACACTTGGTACATTTACGATCTTATGTAACGTGCTATCAAAATATTGACAAAAGTTTCGAGCTTTTTTTTTAATTTTTAAAAACAGTAATTTAAAAAAAAACCTTTAGAAATGTTGCTAAATGGAGGATTTCTGTTTTTTTTGTTCTGACAATTTTCGTAAACTAGTTTGGTGTACTGTATTTAGTGAAGAACTCGTGGAGTGGAAAAATTATCCATTGAAAATGTAGTTTATTTCATTTCATTTCAATTTCATTTCATTTCAAATCGCTTTATTTTATGTGCAGCTCCTTGTCAGTACAATTAAGTCCCGATCTACCCAAGGTCAACACCTATTCTAATAAAAAGTATGAAGAAGAAGATAGAAATTAAAATTTAACAAAAACTTCCTTTCTCCTCTCAACAAGAAAGTCGAAAACCTGATTTTTGAAAGAGGGGAGAGAAAACGAGTCAAAATTCCAGTTTTTGGGGAGGGAGTTCCAGGCTTTGATCGTTCTAAACTTTACTGAGCTGTTATAGATGTTATAGTAGTGTACTTATTATTTCTTGTTATAGACTTCATTTGTAATAATTTCTACACTAACAACCTCGTATATTTCCCTTTTCATTTGGTCGGAGCTGGCAAGAAATCCGTAAACGTTTTCCACCAACACCTAACGTTTAACTACGGTACCTGAAGATGGTCAAGCTGTAATTTGCTTGAAGTACCTTTGAACCAAATTCATCGCAATCATTTATCATTTTGAATTGAAAGCAGAGCCAGCCTTAGCTTAGAAATCAAAACTCAGATACATCTGCATTTAAAAATGAATTGGAAGTGAATTTTGTCTGCATGCAGCGGGATTTCTTTCGAGTAAAATCCTGCTTGACACTTATCAAGCACCATAGTTCACATGATGGATTTTTAATTTAATTTCCTGAGCAGTACCATTTCTGTGTTTAGTGTTGAATGAAATGAGCTTTACAGACATTTGTTTACATTCCCGAGTGTGTGGATTTGTAATTGATGAGGACACCCTATGCCCGAGTGAGTCCAAAGTGAAAGAGTAAAGGAAAAGAGGGAAGGCAAGTCCCGAGACACGTGGCACGAGAGCAAGTTCTCAAAGTTCAATGCCCTCCCTCCACTTTTCCACGTGTAGTTTCATTGGGAGCTCTGTTGGGAGACTCACTTCTCAAGATGGGATAAAGTTGATAATGCCCTCACACCATAGCAAAAGGGAACCTGAAAAATCCTAAAATTTGGGACACGACAGACTACTTGAAGAACGAAACGAGAACCCTTCCCTAGAAATTGTTTTTTTTCTCATCGCCGCATTCATCCATCCATCCATTCGAAATCCCATCGCATCCCATCGCAGATCGCATCCTTCTTCCTTTCTTTTGGTGGATTTGGATTGCATTCTCTCCCATGTCCTACTACTCCCTGCATCCGCAGTTCCTCATGTTGTCTTCCCCTCCTCCTCCTTTTGTAGCCTCCAGTGCGTGAGGAGTGAATGAACTTTGACAAAATAAATAACATTCCATCCACAACCATACAGTCTCCAAGCCCAGCACGCAGTTTCTCTGGAAAACGTAACGAGATTATCAGCCGAGTGCAATTAGCACGAATCCCCTTTCTCCTACTCCATTGTTTGACTCCCACCACCACTAGCTTCTTATTAGAGCGAACTTAATTGGCTAGAGCCACATACTCCTCAGTTTGGATGAGGATGACACTGCCCTACCTTGAGGAAATCAAATTTACCTTCTGATCACATACTTTGACGCCCAATATGCAGAGAACTGATGCAATTCGAACTAGGCACGCGTTCACCACGCAATTCCAATGCAAATATGCATACCACCACCACCACCACTTTCCCTGAATCAGGGTGTGGGAAGAACATAAAACCGAAGCCTCTACGCATCCCATGTCTACTAGTACTTTCTCCACCTTTTCCCCTACACACTAACGGAACAATAACACGGAAGAGAGTAGAAAAGTTCTTCCTCATTCCCATTTCATGAGCCTGTCACTTGAGGCATCAATCAATTTTCTACGATACGCATCAAACGCTGCTCGGGCTTCCATCATCACCACCGCCGCTAGAGTAGCTTAACCCAAATGCCTATTTTAAGATAAGGAGAAAATAGGAAGTGGATCTGACACACTGGAGGCACTTCCTTTTGTTTTTATTCAACTTTTATTGGGACATATATTGGTAGTCGAGAAAATTTTTCATTTTGATCCACTCGACTTCCTTTTCAAGAGCCCAGATTCCTCGAGAACTTTCCTGTTGTTAATGCTTTCTAAAAACTTGAAATGAATACTTATGGATAGTACTTGCTAGGATTTCGTGTTAAATATTCTGATTTTAGCTCGGGCACATAAAAATCAGTTGAAGGGTTAATTGGGAATCTCTAGAATTTCAAGTGGCCAGCGAGTTAGTTTTAAGAGGGTTAGGCCCGGATTGACCTGAATCCCTTTTAGTATAAAATGTTTGCCCATCACAAATATCATTTTCTGAGGGTGGACACTGCTGGAGACGTGGTTGAAATATTATCCAAATCTTTCCGCAGTACTAAGTTCCGGATTTGAGTTTCCTTGAAAGTTACTTGAGATTCGGAACTGGGGAAGGAGCCAAACCAGAGACAGACCTAACTTTCTCTTCCCAGTTTTTTATGGAAGCGGAAGTTGAAAAAGCGGAGGGAAAGGCACGTGTAGGGCGAATCGATTTTTGGGAATAAAGCGAAAAGAGGAGCAGCGCCAGGAAGAAAAGGACCCAAGTCCCATATTTCCCTCCCTCGCTTTTCTCGGCCCCACGGAAGAAAACAAAGCTTTCTCTCCAGGCTTTCCCCTTTCTCCAGCAGGAGAAAGGGTCACAAAACCACAGGGCCCTGGACCTGCGTAAGGCCCCTGGAACTCTCCATAATATTTACTCACTCCACATCCTCGAAGAGGCGTCCATTTTCGTTGTCGTCGTGTCATGTCGTGCCTCCCTTGAGGCAATGCAAAGAAACAATCCTTACACCACCTCAACCAATACCACCTCACCTTAATCCACCCAGCAACAAAGTCCATGGCGGCGGAACCACTTGTTCAAACTTCTGGAACTACTGGACCTTCTCCGTTTTGTTTTCACAAATTCACACACATACACGCTCCCACACTGGAGAAAGTTGGAATTCCAGCTGCGACTTTTCACATCATACCAAGTATCCTTTTCATACTGGTTTTACTGGTGGTCGTAATTTCTTGGATCCTTCATTATTCCCTTTTGTGACTCATTTCCAGAAGATCCAGGAATTTACGTCTTTGCCATGGAATTCCAGAATTTAAATGAAATTAAAGTTCTCCAGGACGGAATGACGCTAACCACCGCATTTTATTGTTTTTGATTAAACGGTTGATGGGAAATCTCGAAATTAACTTTCCAGGTAAGTTCAAGGTGTTCATGGAGCAACTCCTCGAAGAGACACCCAGTTTTCATTTCCGCTCCCCGGTAATCTATATTGACCAAGTAATTCCATTAAAGCCTAAGAGTTGTGTTAAGTATTTTTTCTATGGCCGATGGTGGTGGGCTCAGAGCAGCGTGTGGGTGAGGTGGTGGGAGCCCTTGGCCCTGGGATTCCTACAAAGCAGTCATGCTGGGAACTGGAGACTTGACTTGCATGGAGATTTGGATGGGAATCTTGCGTAATAAAAGGAGGTAATAAATAAAACCCCTTCGGCCGGTGACCGAGTGAATCCCTCCAGGGCAAGAAGAAGAAGGACAAGGGACTATAAAGAAAAGATGCAAACGCGTCCTTCGTGGGTTAAATGATCTCGTCATCATCATTCCCTCATAAACATCAACAAAGAATCAACAGAATCTAAAAACCCTCGTGTTAAGCCATTTGAACTCTTTTGGATATTAAATGTGAGCTATGTTGGAATGGTATTGGATCTCTTCCTGGGCAATTGTTCCCTTGTAAATGTAATTTGGACTGATGGATGCTCGCCGGAGATGAGTCGCACACGCGAGGTGTCGTCCTTGCGGTCTCCCCCGCCCCCAACCAAGTCCATTTAATCTCCGGCTAATGCATTACCACCACTTCCATCAATGAAGATTGACATTGCTCATTATTTTTGGCAAGAGGCTGTGGGACTTTTGTTTAAATGGGCCAAACTCATTTGTGGCTGATTAGCACGTTATTTAGAAGAAGTGGGAGGATTCCTAACCAAAGTTCCTACTTAGTTGGGACTACTAGCTCCCTTTCACCAGAAAACCAAACGGATCCCTCTTACTACTTTCTTCGGAGTGTCGAAAAGAATAAATTACCCGGGGATGGAACGAGGGTTCTTCTTCTTCCGAACGTATTCCCCATTTCTTCCTACTTCGTTTGGGGTTCATTCCCTTCCCAACTCTCTCCTGCTACCCAAGCTGGAGGCCTGGAATTGGAAAACTGGAACTTCTGGAAGATGCAGCAGTGGGTGGGAGCTGGAATCCTGCGTATATGTGCGTGCCAGCCTGCTATATGCACACTGCGTGTTATTCTGAGGAGGGCATTGACCTCCGACTCTGACTCCCGCAGCTACAACAAAATCCACTCACACACACACACATGTTATGAGAGGGAGTCGGAAAAAAGTCTTTGCCTTGTATCATGGGATTCAACAAATTCTGCAGATTAGGATCCTACCAGAGAAGAGCCCATTATGAAACCATTTAAAAATATAACGGGATTAAACAGCCTTATTTCCTTCTTCCTCCTCTCCTTCAATATGAAATCCCACTTTATGCACATGATCTACATTTCTTAATACAAAGATCAGGAGGCATACGCAAAGGAAGAATAAAGAGCATCCATTCATTCATCCAAAGCATTTAAACGTTGGGAAAAGTTGCTTTCCAATTTCCGGTGGTGGGAAGTGTCAATGACTCTGAGGCTGAGCGTAAGTTGTGCCCATTATGAAAATAACTCCGAATCATCACCAATATAAATTGTAATTTAATTCTCTGAAGGATCATAAGACTCACTTGAGCATCAACTGTAATTGAATTCTGACAAGCGTTGAACTGGACTGGAAAGGAAATGGGAATTAATGACATTTTAAGCCCGTCTTTGTGGTTTCCTGGCCAAAGTTGGTTGAGTTCTCCTTATTTAGTCAATTGGTAACTATAGAGTGGAATCCAACGGACAAAACCAAGGAAAGTATCCTAATTAAGAACTCCTAGTAATTACGTAAACTTAACCACCAGGGGATTGGGATGATAGTCTAACAACTCTAATTACCACTACCAAACCTTATTTTAGCTTTATTCCGCATCTTCATTAGTTCAAATCTCCAATCCAGTCAAGTCTTCCAAAACCTCTGTTGGAATGAATTGGAAGGGACAAGGGAAGGGAAGGAATAATACAATGGGAAACTCAATCCCATATTTTGTATTTTACTTTTCTAAATTGGATAATCGATCCTTTTGGTTTCTTTTTTTGAGCGTCTCCAAATTGGATATTCAATGAAATATAAAACAGCTTACCTCAACTTTATTGCGAAATGAGAATGGGGACTAATGATACTCCCAATCGTACAATACATTAATGGAAACAAATATTGTGGAAACTTAAAACTTTGTTCTAAAAATGAATTCTGTGGATCTCGTTTCGTCAATTAATTCACACAATAGCCAATTTCTTTTAAAATTTAACTTATTTCTGGGCATTTCTCCCACCTAACTTCATTATTCCGTCTATGATCTATATTATGACTATTATAGGAGGTTTAAAAATAAAGAATTTAAACTGGAGTCTTTTTCCAATGTTCATTGTGTACGTACATGGAAGAAAGTGGGAATTGAACACCAAGCTACTACACGTGCCAGTATACCAGGAGTCTTTGAGGCACGTGGAGTTTGTTCGAGTATTATTTGGAGAACGGACTGAATTTTCCCCCGAGCATCAAAAGTTGAAGGAACTCTGAATGCACATTTTTTTTCTCCGCTTTTGACTTTCTGGATCTTCATTCGGGACGATGATCAGAATTCAGGAACTTAAAAACATTCTTGTCCTCAAAATATATTTTCTGAATAACTTAGTTTGAAATTGCGAAAGTTGGAAGCCATTTTTAAAAGTTGTAAGCCGAGAACGCAATTTTTAAATATTCATTGCTGAATTAAAAAAAAAATTCATTTATGAAATTTAGACTTTCGTTTAGTTCGTAGAATTTAGTTTTTGTGTAAATAGAATTTTTATTGTCGTAGCATTAATTTTGCCATTCTACAAAATTATAGACTAAGAAACTGTAAGTCCCTGCTTCCGAAAGTGGCACTTAAAACAAATAGGTATGGCTTAATGAATACCAAATCCGCCTCCTTAAAGGATTTAAGCGATTGCGTAACTAGAGAAATTAAATGAACGGTGTCGACTGATCGAATCCGTGCAAATTTGACCAAACTTTGTTTTCATCCAAATGGCAAAGTAAAAAGTTTTGTTGGAGTTTTACTTTTTAGTTTACTTTTTTATAATATCATAATCAGTCTTACTAGAGTACCAGGGTTCAGGACAGAGTGTTTGAAAAAGTCTTTGAAAATAAATGGGATTCAGAACAAATGTGGTCGTGCCATGTTGTTGATGTGTAGCGCGTCCCATTTTAAATTCAACCAATGGAACGAAACTGTCGAATCTGTTTATATTACTAGTAAACCAGTTTGTTTAAATATGACTCACTGTTTTTGTTTTTTCTAAAGAAAGGAGGGAGTAGAATTTCTGGGTTTCGTACTGATCGCCTCTACATGCGTAAAGAAAAATGTCAGCCAACAAAATATCAAATCAGAGATGGGAACTGTTCTGTGAACTTACGACCCGAAAAAACCCGACGTGTTATTTTACAAATCAGTTTAATTATTTGGGAGATGACGCATTGACATGGGGTTAACCTATGGGTCATCACAACGGTGAGTTCAATATACTTCAACCTCTGGGAAATTTTTCTTTCGAGTCATTCAAGTTCAAAAACTAAGTCAGCACGATGGTAGTTTTTCCCCTGTGTCATTGAAACATAAAACGTTTGGAGGTTCCTCCTCTGGTCACGACTCCATGAGCACACGTGGAAAGGATTGTAACAAAAAAAGTAATTGGGGCCTTTGGTTTCAAGTCGACATCCACACAATCGTTGCTTCAGTCCCCTGAATCTTCGCTGGATTCGCAGTTTTGCAAACTTGCCCAAATATTATAAATATTTGCTGCAAATTAAGCCTCGCAATTTCTGAATTCTGACCAAAGTAAATACGTGTAGATGGAATCTTCCACACATCAACAAGACAATATAGAGGAACAAATTCGGGCCTGCATTAGGGATGCAATGTATTTTTTATTGCAAGCAAATATAGTATTTGTTTACAAAGGACGCCGGAGGCTTCATTTTGTAGTTTACCAAGAAGAATCAAAACCACAAGTTTAGATTTGAGCATCCGAGATACTCATCCTTCCTTGTCGTCATTCAAAAAATCCTATGCTCATCCCAGAGAAGAACAAAAGGAATTGAAGATGAGGCAGTGAGTAAAGGAAAGGGAAAAAACTTTTATTACATAAGAGGAAGTCTTCTTCTTCAAAGGTTCTTTACCCCTTCCATCCCAAAGACTATGGACGAAGGAGCGTGGAACCTTGAAGATGACTTGGAATGATCTCAACCTGGCCTCGGATTCATGAATATAAAAAAGGTCCGAATTTCCAAATATTTTTCCCTTCAGCTTACATAGTTGTTGAATGCTTCGTAATTTAACAACTTTAGGAGATGAAAGGTCTGCGATTTCATGATCTCGAATAGCAAAATCCACGCCCTCCTCCTCCTGGACAAAACCATGTATTTAATATGCATAGAAATCCGAACAGGAAATGGGAAATTGAGTGCTTCCGTCCGGTTTTTGGTTTGAAGTGAACTTCGTTGATTTTACCTGTGAGAAGAACTTCTGTACTCCAAGGAAATGAAAAGGACGCATCATCAGCCTATTCCAACCTGAAACAATACAATTGAAGTTAGATCCAAATGGAAGAGCTTCTGGCTTTTATTCCTAATCTAATAAAAGGGCCAGAATTTTTCATCTTTTGTTTTAAAAGAAAAGTAGTCCAGGACCATTTCCTCTGTTTTATTTGAATATCTCCTTGATTTATTTGTCAGCATTCAAATTATACCCTCCCTATTTTTATTCTTACGAACAACAGAATTCGAATTAAGTTTGTTGTGTAAATGGGTGCCGGGCTTCCTGTTCTATGTTCCCCAAATTGTTTAGGTTTGACAAATTACTTTTTTGAATAGCTTGAATTAACAGGAATAAATTTACTGGTAATTAAACGCTGTCAGCTTGGAGTAGCTAGTAAAATGAAAAAGTAAAATTGTTCATAAAATTACCCAGAGTTTTAGAAAAGTCGCTTCTGTTTTTTCTGCTGGAGAGAATAAGAATATAAAATTTGGTTGAATTATACAGAAGTATTGGATGATCAATGCAAAAAATGGACATTCTAAACTTTATTTCAAAAATTCTACTTGAGTGGGATCTATTGGGGGAAAATAGAACGAATAAGAACCATTTTACTTACCTTTAACTACCGTACTGTTAAAGTGAAAACAAGCGTTGGTGGTGCATTGTGCGTGCCTTCATGATATGGCACGAAATTGACCCGTCTTGAACAGAAACTGGACTTAATAGTTTAACCAGCCTCAAAGGTCATCCAATTGACAATGTCAATCCCTGACACCATGGTCTTGGTAGCGTCTCCCGAATCTGTACTCAACATAAACGACGTTAGAAAATTTGGTTAAACTTTAGATTTCCTTATCAAGCAAACGCGAAGGTGCCTCTTCACTTGTTTAACTTGCAAAAATCATAAATACGTAAAAAATTAAAATCACATTAAAAAAAATTATTTGAAATTGAATACCACAACAAAGAAGGGATGCTATCCCTAATTTCATGTTAATCAGAGTCATGAATCATGTGTTCATAGTTGAAAATAAAATATGGATGCCATTTAACCGGTTTTGTTTTATTTGAATTTACCACACTTTCGGAACGCGCAAGTATTTCTTTATTTTTTCATTTCAATTCGTTTCCAGCAATGGAATCTAATTGAACCGTCAATTAATTATTGGCAACCTTAGAGCTAAAATGATTCCTTCAGATATTTCATCTCTACGCTTTTTTCCATGATCCGTTTCTAACAGAAACAGTTTCGGGTCAATCATCACAATTTCATGAACTCCCTCCCATACGTAGAAATAGTGTAAGTAAATTAAAATATTGGCTCAACATTAATTAATTTAGATATGAAAATTAATGTAGCATGTGACATTCTTTTAATACTGAAATTGATGATTAGAAAATGCCTGTTCAGAAAAAAGAAATAAAAAAAGAAGGCGGCCGGTGGGTCTCGATCGTTAGCCCAAACCCAGTAAGAAAACTTAGCCATTTAAATCATACTAAATGTTTTTTTCGACGATTAACTAAATATATTAAGTTGAATTAATTGAATTGTTGATTAGTCTGGATCTGAATGAGAAGAAGACGCTAAAGTGGAGCCCATTAAAGGGAGTTGGGGTGACGCCTAGCGGGGGATTTTGAAATTAATTATTGTTGGGAATAAAACGAAAAGGAGAGGTCATGATCATGGGAGGAGGAAGATGGCGCTGTGATCCTCCTTCGCTTCTTCCTGTCTTCTCTTCTCCTAATCTAAAGAAACCCAGTCCCAGACAGACAGGATAGGACGATAGGAGTGGACCAGAGTCAGTGGACCACTTCGGTCGGAGGAAGAAAGTCTACACTAATCAACCATATCAACACCTTCATCCAACTCATCAATTATCCAAACAACCAAGGAAGGTACGTAACTGTCACCCTAATGGCCGAAGCCCATTCAGCAGTTGCCTTCAGTTTCTCGGTCACCCATGAAGGGGTCAACGCTCACTTTGATCGGGATGTCTTGCAGCTCATTTGGCTATCCGGAATTCGCTCATGGAGAAAACGACTCAATCGACTCGCCGTAAGGACACTCCGGCTTCTATTTTTATAACCAGTTACAAATCATAAACCAGGGCGCGGTTCAGGGGCTCGTGTCAATTCAGGCTATGACAACTATCGAAATATGGATAAGGCATCAGCTGGTTGGTAGGCAGGGGCTCGTTTGCTGACGTCAGCAATCATACCCGGCCTTCAAGAATAACACCTTGGTCCTTGGTGTTCTTCTTTCAAACGAAAGGTCAAGTTATGTCCTTCTGATGAATTGAGTGGCACGGGCCCAAAACTCATGACATAACTTTAATTGAAATGACAGACAATCGTCCGAAATCCTATTATTCTTGCTACTAGCTACCGTCCCATACTCCTGTTCTGTTTTGCTGGAAGTTCCAGCCTGGAACTAACCTTGAGCGAAATATCAACGCAAGAAAGTTTTTGCAAAAACAATTTTTAATTCAAGTTCAAATTTAATGCATGAGAATTCTATGATTGATTAACCTACGAATAAATGTTTATATAGGCATTACTCGTGTAGAATTTCCTTATAGTTTACCTAATGCCAAAACATGCTCAGTCCCGATATCCCCCTCCTTCATTTCATTCAACTCATCTTTGCCGAATAGTTGCCGAGATTGCAAAATAGACTTTGGACTTTTAATTTTTTGCGCAACCTACGTGTGTCTGTGCTAAACTCACATGAATGGTTCCAACAGCGTCATTCCCTCTTAACCTATTATTTTCTGCCTGCGTAAATCTAATTGAACTCATAAGACTCAACCTTCAAGGACCTTCTCACCCTTTTTGCTTTTATCCTTTGGACCCATTTCTAAGGTTCCCCCTTTACCTCTTCTTGTTGTTATTGTCATTGGTGGGGTAGTGTAACTTCAGGTAAACGTTTTCGCTAGAAAGGGAAAGTACTTTTGAGAATCAGAATTGGAGGACACAGATTTCAATAGAGGAGATTAATTTTTGCCTTCTGCCCAGAGTCCAAAGTCCAAAGTAAAAGTGCAAAGAAAAGGGTTGTTGGCTGGTTGTTTGGGAGAGATGAATGATAAATTGAATGAAAGTAGGCCTATGCTAATATCTTGACTATATTACTAGATTCTTCCTCAGGTTCGTTAAGCATTGGAGGGATTATATGATTGTAGTAGGCAAGTCTGCAGTGGACACACCGGTCAAAGTTCTCTAAAACACAACATGGACGAGGAGGGGGACTATGATTTCTTTTCCGAATAAGGATGGACTTTGTACTCCTTATCCCTTTGACTCTCCTCAAGATTTTTAATGAGGATTTGTCCCCTTCCTTTTCATTGGGTACATTCGACAAGTTTTGCCAAAATAGTCACTGAATCTTGCACTTGAATAATTTGGTCAGTTGAGTAAGGAAGGGTCACGCATCCTCCAATTAGTTATTGTTCATTCATCACTTCGGCAACGAACGACCGGACTTTACTGATTTAGATCCACAGAAGGAAAATATTCAAATAGGATTTAGGATGGAGGGGTGACAGATGTGGGTTAATTAATTCTAAAGTGCATTCCATTGTACTTGGGATTTGAGAAAACCCGTTGATTGATTCTTCCATTGAGCTCTCATTATCGTGGGCCTCCGCCTCTGCAACTGTGTTAATTAACTTTAGTGTTCACTCTTTGGGATGGAATACGGTGGGAATGGATTAGTGGACAACTGGATCCAGTTCCAGAAAACACTTCTTGGATTTGTATACTTTTTGAATGTGAGTTCCCTTCACTTTTTGCGTGCCAACGCTGCCTCACGATCACACTTCCGTGTGATTGTTCCCTTTCGAATTGATTTTAATTGTGTTGATGAACGTGGCGTGGCTACGTTGCAATATTAAGCGCGTTTGGACTTTGCTCCTCATTCAAACGGAACTTCTTGTGCTGGGTGCATTTAGTTAGAATGGAACAATAGAAATTCATAAATGCTCTCGAATGCTTATAGATTTTTTCCAATTTCATATCTAGGGATCAGATAAGGTTTCTTTTAAAAAATTTCCCACATTCGTTTTAATAAAATTTATTTTTATCGTGATTAAGCAGAATTGTATCCTGGTCCAGGGTTGTGCTGGACTTTAGTCCAGGAAGTTCTTGATTAAGACTTTCCTACATCCATTTTATTCGTTAGTTGACAAATTTTCTAGATAAACCGACACCAGTTTAATCTCGGTTTAGGAAAGAGAGACGACGGGACAAAGGTCAACATTATATGAATCCACTAATCAGTGGGGTTAATGGTCTAATTGCGTTTAGCGTTAGAGCATGAGGGTATTGGAATGGGAGGCTGGCTAATTACTCAGGTCTGATAACGAGTAATTGATTGTGGGCTAGTTCGCGTGAGTGACACTTGTAAATAAAGTACAGCTAAATGACCTTCAGTTTGGCTGCAAACCACAACAAGTTGAATGATAAATAATCTTTTCGTCTAGGGTTGCGTAATTTTGTGAACATGAGCCATCTCTTTTCTCATCACTTTCGACACTTGCTTTACGCACATTCTACTTTGTTGATACACTTACAAGGAATGTAAACTAATTTGCATGTGAAATTCTTTATTTTCAGAACAATGTCCGGTGTGGGATTTACCCTGCGTCCATGTCCAGTCTGGTTGTGTCCGTGGGAACCATGAGTTCTCTTCACTATGGAGGATATGATCCTACGTTTGGATTTATCCCACTCTTACAAAGACACTTGCCAAGGTAGGAATAGTAGAAGGAACAAATCTGTCTGCTGTTTAATTCTGTTTAAATTTCAATTAATTATTTGTTTTTGCTCTTCAGTGGGAGTGTAGGGGAAGCATTGGGTGTTACCATTGCTGGAGTGACAATTTGGTCAACTACTATTTTTGCTGTTAGAAATCTGCTCAAATTACTGTTTGCTTATAAGGGTAAGTGGGAAAATGCTCATTAATACACTTGCGATTGGCTATGATAATTGCGAATTTTTAGGATGGATGTACGAAGAGCGAGGAAAAGGAAGAAGTGTTTCCCTATTCACTCGTCTCTGGATTCTGGGAGTTAAGTGTATGTCTGGGTGGAACAAGCCGATGCTGTATAGCTTCCAGGGTTCCTTGCCATCCCTTCCATTGCCAAGTGTCAATGAAACAATGACGCGCGTAAGTATTTTCAGTTTTTTCAAGTATACTCAATTCGTCACTTCTAATTGCCTTTTCAAATTGTGACAGTATTTGCGATCAGTTCGACCACTTATGGACGATCGGGACTATGCCCGCATGGAGAAATTAGCAGAAGAGTTTCAAAATGGAATTGGCCGTAAATTACAGCGCTATCTGTTTCTAAAGTCATGGTAGGCCAAACGCAGTTATAAATATCCACAGAGTTCCATTAAACCAAAATCCCCAATTATTCCCCAAGTTCCAATTATTTTTTTTTACATCAATTATTTTTTTTTGCAGGTGGTCAACAAACTACGTAAGCGACTGGTGGGAAGAATATGTCTACTTGAGAGGTCGTTCCCCACTAATGGTCAACTCAAACTTCTATGGATTGGATGCCATTCTGCGTCATCCAACTAAGAATCCTGCCGCACGTGCTGCCAACGTAACTTACTCTTGGTAAGTAATTGGTTTAAAAGACTACCACAAACTTTGTTCAAACCTGGAATTCCTCCACTCCTTGAAAACGAACACGTTTATGCAGTGTGACAGTTTATGATAGGTCCTTATTATTACATTTACATATTATAATATTATTTTTAACTTACTCATATATTAATCAAAATATAATTTTATATAGTCTTATGTTCCGCCGAGCAATTGACCGACAACAATTGGAACCTGTAAGCCTAGTTTATCAACCACCACTTTGCTTCAAAAATGAATGCCATAGATTGCTGATGTAATTTGATTTGTTCTAGATTATGGTCCAAGGCTTGGTTCCATTATGCTCCTGGCAGTATGAACGAGTGTTTAATACGAACCGAATTCCTGGTGAAGAAACAGATCGTATTCAGCATCTAGGCGACAGCACTCATATCGCTGTCTATCACCGTGGCAAGTACTATCGCGTCCCCATTGTGTACAAGGGAAGAACGCTGAAGCCTGCTGAGCTCCAAATCCAATTTCAAAAGATTTTGGATGATAAAGACACGGTCCCCGAGAAAGGAGAAGAGAAACTGGCGGCATTGACGGCATCTGACAGAGCTATGTGGGCTAAAACTCGGGCTCAGTTTTTCTCAAAAGGAACTAATCGAAGCTCATTGGATGCCATTGAAAAGGCAGCTTTTGTTCTCGTCTTTGATGATGAAGATTATCACTACGATGTGGTAAGGCCCAAATTGTCACTTTTTCTTTGCATGTCTCTGCAGTTCATTTCTGTCAATATGTGTTCTCCTGTTTCTAGGCTGACCCGGCTAAGTTGAATCATTTTGCCCGAAGTATGTTGCATGGAAAAGGGTACGATCGTTGGTTTGACAAGTCCTTCACTGTGGTCATTGGAAAGAACGGACGGGTAAGGTCAACTTGGATACAGTTTACTGTCAATTCTACAATTCTAGTGGACTCAGTGGACTTGATTTCTAATTTATTTTTATTTTATTTTGTAGATGGGATTCAACTCGGAACACTCGTGGTAAGAAAATACACTTTTTAATTCAAGGAAGTAAGGCAGGCGGTTTTGTCTCCTCTTCTAATATCAATTACGAGAATCCAAATTTCCTTTACAAAATGATAAACTGATGTGGAGTAATTCCTACAATTGTGATTGGTGATAAAGGGCGGATGCTGCAGTACTTTCGCATATGTGGGAATTCGTCATGTCGGAAGATCTCCTTGTCATGGGGTAACCATTCCTAAAATCCTTCTTCTCCAAACACTCCTTTAGTTTCTTTTCCTTTTTAGTTTCATGCTTCTTTTCTTCGTCTTCAGCCTTTCTTCATTTTTTTTTTCTACAAGCGCACATAATGAAAAATCGTTGATAAGAATAGCTGCTACCAATCCGTATAGACAAACGACATGACTCGACTTGATTGGAAAGGTTAAAGGTCGCGCGCAGTTTTGAGATAAGTCTGAATTTGTTATGGTGATTAATGATGCAGGGCAGACGCACCTATTGTAGGCCACGTCTGGGAGAATTGTATTGCTGACGAGTACGTTTTCGGGTAAAGACTTCATTAGCTTTTAATTATTTTTTTCTACTTGTTTTTTTTTTCGGCCTTTGTTTTGTGTTTTTGCCTATTTAAACATGGGGGAATTACATACTTTGGCCATTTGTTTTGTGTAGCTTTTAAAATGGCACCAAGTTAGGCAAACAGAAACCCTATTTTATAGTCTTGGATGAGTTCGAGATGAGCTTTATTTAAATCACATGGTAATTGCAGATTTAAAGCTAGGCTTGACTGGGATGAATTTACCGTAACGTTTTTATTAGTTCAGGTTTGACTCAAGTGCATGCGAACCGCTACTACAACACTCCTAGTATCAAATTTTACAATACACCATGGACCATTTATCAAGACCGAATTTATGGAACCGATGCTGAAACTTTTTACACTCGTTTTCTTGCTTTTGCTTTGCACTTTTTAGCGCATGTTGCTTCTTTCTTGACTTGGCTTGGTTTTCTTTTAATCACTAAATATTTTAACTCCAGTTTATATCTAAGTAACCTTTGTTTTAATTTTCTTTATTGTAACTAAATAGATATGATGAGAATGGGAATACGGTTGGGAAAGCTGAAGTTACTGATCTTGCTAGTCCCACTCGGCTCAAGTGGGAGCTTCCAACAGAGTGCGTGGAAATAATCGAGTACTCTTCCCATTGTGCTCTTGCCCTACTCAATGACGTTGACTTGGAGATTTTCGTTCACAATGCCTACGGAAAAGGACTCATGAAGAGTTCCCGTATCTCCCCAGATGCTTACATTCAAATGGCGCTTCAATTGGCTTACTTTCGTGTAAGTATTTATTCTATGATTCATTCAACTTCCTGGAGACATGAGCGTGAATGTTGTACTTTGTAGGATGCTGGGAAGTTTAATTTGACCTACGAGGCATCAATGACACGCCTGTACAAGGAAGGAAGGACAGAGACGGTCCGACCCTGCACAATTGAGGTATAAAATATAAGAGAAACTGGAGGGTGTTAGTGTGGGTGATTCTCAATTTCCAAATTTAAGACTCGGAGAGTTGAGGTTCATGATGTAGTGATGAATTTTATGTACTTTTCTAGTCATGTGCTTGGGTTCGATCCATGGAGAATCCAAAAGCAACTGTAAGTTTATTCATTCAAAATTACGTTCGAATCTTCAGACTAGGCATAAACATGCGTCTCTGTATCCACTTTATACAGATTGAGGAAAGAATCAGCCTACTGCGGAAAGCGTGTGCTCGTCATCAATTGGGCTATCAGGATGCAATGTGCGGGAAAGGGATTGATCGCCATCTATTCTGCCTCTATGTCATCTCCAAGTACTTGGAAATTGATTCACCATTCTTGAAGGTGAAGATGAAGATTGAGACAAGTTTTAGGATTACGTTATATAAACTAAGAAAAAAACTGAACCTAACTGACGGTATTTGTGGTTGTAGGAAGTTCTGAGCGAGCCATGGCGCCTTTCTACTTCTCAGACTCCGCATGGACAAACTTCCCGACTTGATTTGAATGTTCATCCGGATTGTATTTCCGCCGGTGGCGGCTTCGGTCCAGTCGCAGGTAAGATGATTTGAAGGATTTTGGGATGCATGACCTCTGTTAAGGACTCATGATGATTACTATATTTACGGGTTTTGGTATTTCTTTGACAGATGATGGCTATGGAGTCTCCTACATTGTTGCTGGAGAAGATATTCTCTTCTTCCACATCTCTTCCAAGAAGAGTTCACCTGAAACTGTAAGTTGGATAATTGGTTAACTGCATGCATCCTTGATTATCTTTTGCAATTATTTCTTTGTTTGCATTCCTAGAATTCTGCCAGATTTGCTCGGAATATTGGAATGGCACTAAAAGACATCCGAGAGCTCTTCCATCCAGTCAAACCTGCTGCCCTTGTAGGAAAACCAAACGGGGACACCCTCAACTAAAGTATTCTAATCCCCCCTTCAAACAATCTCTCAATTGATCTTGAGAATTTAGCCTCAAATTATTTACGGCTTATCTCCCAAATATTTCAAAAATCAGGAAACTTGGTCCTCCTTCTCTATTATTTATCGTCATTTAAAAATCTAATTCGGAATCGGTTGGGCTATCCCATTTTTAGAATAACTCGAGTTTATTTAGAAACAGTGAGTGTTGATTACTCTGTAAATCGCTGTAATAAGAGACCTCTGGAAAAGTCGAATATTCATAATAATATATAATTAGGAACTGGAAAGTACTAAAGAGATACTTCGTAGAGAACTTACGGAACAAGCAACTTAAAAGAACGGATTTAAGATTAACAGTCTGTAATTCTTTTCTCCTGGAAGATCTGCTGGGGATTTGAATTTGAAGTATGAGGTTGAGTAGCTGCCTTCATTTTTTCGGGTTTGGTGGCTGAATACCTGAGATTCTGCACCGAATTTGCCCGTCAGGGCCCACCTCTTGTAGAGTAACTTTAAGTTGCGGCTTTTGATAAGTGCTCTTCGATGCTGCAGCCGTTTCGGGATTGGGTTCGGTCGTGTCTCGTTCCGGAGGGTGAGGGTTAACGATCAGAACGGGAAGTGGAGCAGGCACTTCTTGGACCCGAAATCCAGCTAACGTCGGCGAAGTGTCGGATTTGGAATGAGCACCAGGTTTGGGAGAATGAGCTTCAGTTTTAGGAGGAGCACCACCAGTTTTGGAAGAATGAGCTTCAGTTTT
>JAQIWD010000405.1:0-22188 GCA_034694825.1 Anurida granaria
TTTATATCTCTCGTAGCAAATTACTTGTACTGCTGGAAGAGCCGACCAATTCCCCGTGCTTAGGACCAAACTCCAACTTCTGGATCTAAATCAATATTGCAATTCTTAAATCACACAAATCCAGCAGCATAAGCACAACAACGGTTTGGGGCTTCGCTTCTTACAGTTGCGGATTCCACTTTCACTTTAGGATCAAGCGATTTCGGGCTCATCCCACATGCGTCAGCGCTATACATAGCCCTACGATTGAAAAATGTCGGTTAATTAAAACTGCGCACAAAGCGCATGTAATTATTACGCTTGGGTCGCCGTCTCCCCGTCAAAATAAAGGCACTTTGTATTGATTGGTTGCTTGAAAAATATCCCATAAGGACATTCTGTCGGGCTAACTGCAACAAAAGTCAAAGTTCAAAATCACACACTTAACAATTCTAATGTTCGGACCTTACATTTTTGTGGTCCTTTGTGGCAGAATCGTAATTCGCAATTTGTTGAATTCAGGAATGAAGCGGCAGCGATAATGAAAATCGGCAAGATCTTTGACATCAGCCATCGGGGGAACTCCATTTTTATCCCAACAAAAAAGAAATTGGAAAGGGAAGGGCAGTCGCAAGAACATCACAAATCAATTCTTGCGTCCTGTGCCCCGATGAATAAACAGATCGTAAAATAATTTAAGTTCTTCCTTATGCATTCTAGAAGCATTGTTGTCATTTCTTGGAAGTATTCCAATTAGCCACGCCCTACTGCCCGGTCAGCAGGATCCTAAGAAAGGAGTGATAAAATGACCCACGCCTGTCGCCCAAATGTCGTCGGTCTGCGTCTCCAGCCAAAGTTGGCAGTCATGACAAACGGCTTAGGTTAAAGAAAAGGGCATTGACCTTGACATTATTTCTGTTAATAAAATCAGTCCATATATATTTCTCCTTTTGTTCTGAGTTTCGGAGACCGTAAGAAACATCATCTGAGTGAACTTTGATCACAGCAGAAAGCAAAGACTCGATAGAAATAAATTCAAGTTCAAAGTCCAGCTTTAAATGAATATTCTAAGCGCCTGAGCGGTATTTTCACACCTCCCCTTAGTCGGATTTCTCGTCGTCAAAGGAGGAGGAAAGTGAAGGGAAGCGATTTGAATTCGGGAATAACGGTGAGGTGGGTTTATGTGGGAGGATTCGTGAGCCTGTTTTTCTGGTACTTGATTGGTGATTGGATGGCCTTGAGAAAATCCTTTTGTGTTTGAAGGATGAGTTGGAGATTCCGAATCCACTCCTCTTTCTTCTCTGTGGAAATTGATTGGCAGATGTAGGATAAGTTCGGCTTCCGAGGATCTGTCGAGCGGAGAATGAACTTGAGGGGGTCATCATCATCGACCTTCTCGGCAAGGCTCATCTTATTCACCTACAAAAACAAGTTTCGACTTCAGGTTGAACCAATTTAGTGCACTAACGCCAATTTCCGCTTCCGTCCTCCTCTCCTCCTTACCTGTATGTGCGCCTTGTAAATGTAGACGGGATTGGAAAATTGAGTTTTCTTTCCGACTGGTTCGGAAAAAATTATATTTTGCTCGAAAAGAAAAACTTGGAGGTCTTTCCCTTTGAAACCAACGGCGGAAACTCCTTCGGCACAGGTGAGCGGTCCAAACATAACCAGTTTTCCTTGGGCTGTTATTTTTCCCTGCACAGAAAAAATTGGGAATGTTAGTTTTAGAGATTCTCTAAAAGTGAATTTAGAAGAAACCAAGCCCAAATATTTAAACTGATTTCCTTACATCAAAACCTTGGAGTCTTCCGACATTCATCATGTCGTTGGCTTCTTTTGGGACGACGTGCATTACAGCCACTGCTTGACGAATTCTTAGAATTTCCTGTTCCTTCCCAATACGTTCCGTGTATTTTTGAATGTCCTTCAGGAGAAGCTGATACTTCATGATTCGCTGGACAGGTTTAATGAGCAAATCACAGAGAGTCAACTTGTGACCCAGCTTTAGTCGAATTTCCTACGGAAAGAGGACATAATGTTAATGTCATTGTTCGTAACGTAACACAAAGTATGCTGATGTTGATGTGATCGGATATTTTGTTTTTACCTCGAAGTAGACGTCGATGTGTTCTGAAAATTATGTTCATAAATTTTAAGAATCATAAACCAATGTGAGCATTAAAAATGAAAATTCGCATGTAATAAAAAGAAATATACACTTACCTGAGACTATAAATTCTGACATGGGTTTGTTTTGGCAATAAACAACGTACATATGGAGCTTTCGTTCATATTTCTTGAATAGGAGTCCTAATTCCTCCACTCCCACTCCCGACTCCAAGCACTTCTCTAGGCCTTTCAGGAAGATACTGTCAAAGCGAGGAGATTTGTGTCAAGTCAAAATTAATAAAATAGCTGACGCTACTTAATCAGGAAGGAAAAAATAAACGACACTTGACTTACTCGCGGTGCCACTCGTATATAGCCTCTAGATTTCCAAAAATAATTTTGTCCCTCCCTCCTCGCAGGTCCTCTGGCATGGGGACATCTTCACTTCGCATAAAACCAAGGTACCCTTCTACGACTTCTCCCAGGTCACGGACGTAGTCTCGCTCAGTTTCTACCAATTCCTGGAGAACATAGGCCCTCTTTCGTTCCGCCATCACCAAGGGATCTTCTGATGCCCCAACACATTCTTCGGGAGTTTCCGGAACACCTTCAGGCATTACCATTTCACCAAGCACCAACTCTGATAGGCTCCGAGTGAGAGATCCATGGATGCCTTCTCTATCGGAATGCTCAGCCTGCACAGAAGGCAATCAACATCAAGAAGTCCAGTCTCCAGGACCGGAAGGTTTAAAATGCCTGAGCATCAAAATGGGGGTGATGACATACCATTCGTTCCCTGACGATATCCTCCAGTTCCGTGGCAAATTGGGCAGTGGTGGATGGCTGTTCGTTTTCTCCTTGACGCTGCAATGGAAAAATCACAATGGCCATCAGTATTCTGCATTTTAAGCAAAATAAAATGAACTCACCCCTTCTTCGGCTGCGTTAGGAAGTTCTATTGGAGCCATTGGGGGAGGGACCGGGACTTCTTCCTCTTCTGGCTCTCCCTGTTGTGAGACCTTGTTACCCATTTTCGATTGTCCCTAAAAACAGCAACTGAATTGTTAACATTTATATCAAAATTCATATTTTACTTAAGAATACAATGAAGATTTGTTAATTTTTGTTAATTTTTGCAAATTAAAATAATATTCTGATGTATTTGCCTTGGTCACTTTCTCCTCATCCGGGAAGGGACCTTTGCTCAATCTATGCCAAGTACGATGGAGCTTCTTCATGATTACCAAGTCGTTTTTCTTAAATTTGAATACCAAATAATACTGTGCGTGACGCTAATGAAACTTTCTTTCTCGATACAAAAGAAATAAGATCGACTTGTCTGGGCGGAGCAGGAAACCTTTTCCCTAGTGGTTTCTGTTAACCACTTCCGCCTGCAACGTTAATGAGTTACAATTAAAACTACTAGTTTTATTGGGGGAAAAGGGCTGAAGCGCAGTGGTGCAATGAAATGGCGGGATGAAGTTGTGGAATCTTCCAACCCTGGGATCGCTTCAAAAAGATCCTCGCAAAATTACCAATCAATCAAAGTTCTCTCAAGGAAAAGTACTGGGAGTCAACAAAATAGATCCAGTTGCAGATAACTTTCAGAGCATTAGTAAGCAAATTACTAAAGAGAATGATTGATGTTTCAAAGGATTAGTGGTGTGATAGGTAAGGGTGTAGCGAATCTGAAAAGTCCTGAACGCGAGTCTGCATTAAACGAGTTTCCATAAACGGAAAATGACTTAACCTTTGCCATATTTGGAACTGAAACTTGTTGTTCTTACTTTAACTCCTCGTTCTGTTCCTGATTTCTTGCCTTCTTTGAGACCGTCTCTTGAGTGTGCGTCCGTGGAATTGAGCTTGCCGTGGCTTAATTTTCGTAAAGGTGGTGGGAGCCATTTCCTAGGAACAAACCAAGAATAATTAAGTCAATGTCGCATTTAGGCAAATTAAAAGACCATAAAATCATCTGCCCAGAAAACTTACCCGCTGAAGACCCTTCTCTTCGGGACGGGGGATGTGGACGTAAGGGGCTCAGTAGCGTCCCTTCCCGGATTCTCAGATGGGCCTGGAAGAAAGAAAAGACACAGCGCATTAGTTACAAAACAGGGGGGGATGAACCTTGACCCTTCCAGCAATACAGAAGTGAGTGGAACAACCTTTCTTTTCTGGCGGGGGTAAGGAATTCTGACTTTTTGACCTTCGGAATCGGTCCTTGAAAGTGAACATGAGAACCTCCAGTGAGTCTCATCTCTCAACACATCTTTACTTTTGCAAAACAAAAAGTTGAGACAGGATCCTTTTCTCTATTCGATCCGCGGAGTTCAGTTGGAGAAGATGGAACAAACTGGGTCAGGAGGAATTGGCAAATTCTCAGATGAAGAACAACAAGCCGAAACCTCCTCCACTAACTCGACGTCGAGTCTTTTCGCAAACAAATCTTCTCGGAGAGAAGAATTCTTCTTATTCACGTCACCCTCCTCCGACCACGCAGTCAAGGAGCAGAACAAAAACAACAACAGAATAACAATGCTTAGAAAACAATGGCCCACCGCCGCCAACTCAATTGGGATGATGAGCTAATTAAGTCACTGACAAAAGAAAGGAGAAGGGCTGATGCCATGGGCAGAATGAGAGTTTGGAGGATTAAAGGCCTGGGAAAAGTTAAGACCCTGAGACGAATCCTGGGTGCACGGTGAGAGGTTGAGAAAATGGGGGAAGAGGTCGAAAGGGAAGGAGACGCAGAGAGGCTGCTCAGCCTCCGCAATTCACATCTCCACAGTTACAGCGGGCCCACGGCGCAACTCTCCTTCTGTCCCCAGATGAATCAAACCTTAGAACTTGGAAGTTTAGAAGCGTGCGAATATCATGGGCCACGACAGAGCACTGCTGGAATCAAACTCCACCATATCCTAGCACCAGCGTCGCCTCTCTCAAGCCTCATTCATGATTTATGGCCAATCTCATCAGCGAACGACAATAAGCTCCTTATTAAACCCCACTCGGCATCAACCTTCGGGGAAACGGAAGCCACGGGCTGGGAATCCAGGAACCTGACGCTGCAAAAATGATTATTATCCCTACGCTGATAGGAGTGAATGAAGGGAGGAAATTTCACTCAAACGTCGGATTAAAGGGATCATGCCAGGATCAGCGATGATGGGTTCATCATATACGTGATTCTCTCCCAGATTTTATCGACAGCGCCCCAACTTTTCTTCTCGTTATCGATTCCTTCGATTTAACCCCAACTGGCAGTTCCCGGCCTAGGATTATAGAATGCTGCACAAGTTTCTCGAAGAAAAATCCTAATCCCAGGTTTCACACAAGAAAGGAGGAGGGGAGCATCTGAAGAAATGAGTCCTTACCAGCTTCAGTTGGAGAAGTGACCTTGGAAGAGTCTTCATCTCTGCTCGTCCACCCACTCACAAGATCCCCACTAGTGCTGGCCTGGAAAAAGAAATGAGAACAAAGTCAGGACATGAGATCTGAAGGATTGGAGGATGGGGATCCTGCCAATCTCCTCCTGAGACGAGACATCTGAATGAAATCTCCTCTCCAGGAGAAAGTTGACTCCCATGAATAATGCTTTCTCTCTCTGTTTCAAAAGGGACTCCCTGCAGGGTTTACACAATCGAAATCCACCCTGCTGCACTTTGTCCTGGACTTTTCTCCAGGGAAAAAGAAAGTACCTGCCGGTAGTCTGAGAGTCGGACGGAACCGGGTGAGTCAATTGTTTGCTGCCTGGAGAGACGACGGTGAGGTCGGAATGATTCTCCGCCAAACCAGGAGGATGGCATCGATATTTTACGCCGCGGTTTCTTATCCATGTTACGTCAGTTAATATTTAGGTCACCATTTTAAAAACTCGTTTGGTACGAGGAGTTTTTAAATAAAACGCTGCAGCACTTTCCCTTGTAAAGCTGTAACTCGTAAGCGGATTTGGGAGGAGCGACAGTAGTGAACTGGAACGGTGCGTTCTCCAGTACAAAGTTGAGAATCAACTAAACTGCGAAATGTAGAAAAGTGATGTGATCTCTCTCCTGTCCTCTTCCATTCCCTACTGTTTATGTAAGAAGATAAGGAGAGGGCGAAGGTCGAGAGGAAAGAGAGGTTATAGCCAATTATTGGCGGTGATTCTTTTATTCTCATGCGCCAGAATTCGATCACAACTCCCAAATCCGCTGAATTGCTCCTGCCGAATGACTGTGCCCCTGCTGTGAGTTTACCTTTCTTTCTTTTTGGGGAGGAAAAGAGTCAATGCGAGAAAGTAAAAGGGAAATACTCAGCCGGGTAAATGCTGGAGTTCAACTCCAGTCGGTCTCTTTGTGTGTACGTGTGTGACGCTGTTTCATTTGCTTTGCGTTACCTGGTCAGTCGGCTGTGAATTTATTTCTTCGTCAGGAGAGTCTTCTGCTGGAAAGGTGGACGTAGACGCCGTGGCTTCTGGCTTCGAGGGACTCCTGGGGAGACGGAAGGCGGAGTTCAAGTAAGTCTCCTGGATTACTTCCCGGATCTTTTTCACCCACAGACGCTTCACCTCCACTGACGACGCCTAGAAACCAAAATACAAACAATTCAGACGCGATTCTCTTCATCGCATCAACCCCATGACCTCCCAAACTCTAGGTCAAAACTATAGGAAAGAGGGTAAAAAAAAGCAGG
Source organism: Anurida granaria (assembly GCA_034694825.1). NCBI lineage: Eukaryota > Metazoa > Arthropoda > Collembola > Poduromorpha > Neanuridae > Anurida > Anurida granaria. The sequence continues at coordinate 6,757 of JAQIWD010000405.1, forward strand.
GAACTGTCATAAAAAGGATGCAACACAAATTATTCTAAACTTGTTCAGCCATTAACAATCGAGTTAAATTAGCATTAAAAAGGATGACCTTTGACCTCGAAATCTCGATGGGATTTCTCAAGATTTTGTAATCTTTAGTTTTCGGGGATAAAAAGAAATGTACAAAGTTATGTAGAAATTGATAGAACCAAGATTTACCTTGATAACGATTCGGTAATCGGATACTGGAGATCTTCCAGTCCAGACAGCGAACTTCGAGTCATCGCCTAGGGGTGAATACAAATAAAGCAAAATTTGAAACCTCATCTGTGATTTCCCCGAATTGAGGAGAGGAGCATTTGGTGGGATGGAAAGTCATGAAAATAGACGTGACTAACCTTCCATGCATTCACTAACTCCAAGCTCAGAAGTCTGTAACCAAGGACAGAAATTTGTTCGATTTTTCGTTCAATTCTCCGAAGGTTACGAATAAAGTATAAAGTACATACGAGGAGTTTCTGTTTGAACAGATACTTTGGGCGCGTGGAGTCCTTGACTTCCTTGGCGAATAGGAGGTGGAGATCAAAGAGGAATAAGCGTCTCTCCCTTGCCTTACGCAAGAGGTGCTTAGGGTCCCAGATCAGGAAACTTTCCTGCAGAATCACTTCTCCGAGCGCTTCAAGCCGAACGTCCCCTCCTTCCAATAAGCTCAAGTGCATAGCATCGTTCGCTTTCTTCGGTACATTCAACATCACCTCCAGTCCATCCTATCCAAAAATCAAGTAAAAAAAAAATCAAAAATTTTCCAACGCGGGTCAGGGCTTAGAATCCAATTCCAATTGAACATAAAATTGTGATTGTGTCATACGTAAATTTCCCCCCTTCCTTCGTCTGCTGTTGCCTGAAGATCCTTGAGCAGAAGTGCGTACTTGGTTATTCTTTGGACCTGCGAGAACGAGACAGTCATACGAGGTTTTTTTTAGCTTTGAGAATAGGGAAAACTCACGGGTTTGATGAGAAAAGCTGGAAGAGGATGCTCCAGATTATGAGACCGTTGAACGCCTTCGAAGAACCCACTTCCTTCCTGGACAAGGAGGTTATTCGACTCTGGCTTATTTCGACAATACTCCACGTACATATCGAACTTATGGGCCCTGAATTAATATTTTTCGCATTTATATTATCCGATGCACGTGATAAATTCATTTCATCAATTTCTCACCATCGTACGAAACAGTGACCCACGTCTTCCGGATTCCTTGAGTATTTCTCCAACTCCCCCAGGAAAACGTCTCGGTGGAAGAGGAAGATCTCTTCTAGGTTTCCAAACAGCGTCCGCTCCTTTCCCCTGAGACCGGTAGGGACATCAGTTGCACCGCGGAAAGCAGCCATGTAGACTTCCACACACAACCGGAGATCACCGACGTAGGTCCGTTCTGTTGCTAGCAATTCACTCATGATAAACCTAATAAAACAGGAGACTCAAGTCGTAGAATGCAAAGAAATGACGAATTTTTTTTTCAGAAAATTACTCTCTTCGCCGTCTACGTTTGGTCTCTTGGTCATTGAGTTCACGAAGGGCTCGAGAGTCCTCTCCACTGAGGCGGGATTCGAGACTCGAGTCAGAATTCCTGTCTTCGGATCTTCCTCCTCCGTCCTCTAGCATCCCCCTATTAGAACGACAAGAATAATGACAAAGGCCCAGGATTTTTTTAGTAGAGGGGATTGGCCAATGACACCATACCGGTAAGTATCCAATTGTTTAGAAAAGTCCTTCAACTTCTCTTCTACTCCAGCAACCAGTTCACGAATACGAGCACCTTGACCTCGAGCCTTGTCTAGCTGATTCTCACTTAATCCCAGCAACGCACGAATGCGCTCCCTTCGTTCCTAAAAACATCCAAAAAGAACGATCAATCAAATATTTTAGACCGGTTAGATAATTCCTTTCGTATTATCCCAGCAAGTAATCGTGTTCATACCTTCGCAGCAGCTTTGAACAGACTATTTTCTTGTAACAGCGCTTCCTTGTCTTGGGAGTGTGAGTGGACATGTTCATCATTTCTTCTCACGTAGACATCACTCGTGTCCCGGATCCACAACGTCGCCTCTTCCACGGCCGTCTCCACTTCTACAAAGAGTAAGGACTCTTCCAGGCATTTCTTCCGTTCCGCCCAGAATTCCATGACACGGTCCTCTTGAACAACCAACTGCTCCAATCTCCCTAAACACATAAACATTTCGACCAATTAGTCCAGTGAAGTCCATGCTCGGGTGGTTTACAAAATCTTACCTTTGACTCTAGTTTCCGGTGAGCGTAGAGATGGATCCTGGTAAGAGAACGACGCTCGTCCGCAAACCTTCAAGAAATTACGCCCTGTCCCACGTGCGTGTGCTGAAAAAGAAAGACATCATTGATAAAAGTTCATCGCATAACAGTTAACTACAGCAAAGGTGGATTACGTACTGCATGCTTTCATGAAGGCCTCCTTCTGTTCTTCGTGCTTCTGGAGTCGGACAATAACACTTTTCCGCTTCTCTTCTAGTGGAACAAATGAGCACTCCTCTGGTCTCCGGTATTCCCTTTCCAGGCTCTCCAGGACAGAGGATACTTGTTCCGCAGTTTTATAAAAGGCCAGGGCAGTTGAGAAGAGTTTATGTCTTTCTTCTGCGGACGAGATGAGCTCTCGCCAACGAAAGGAGACGTCTTCGGATATTTTCTTCACTGCAGCAGTGTCAAAATGGCTTCCACCAATCAATGCTTCGGCCCGCAAATTCACTTGGATCGCAAAGTTGTGAGTTTTCTGGAATAATAACAACTTAGTCTCAACTTTCATTATAATAGAATACGAAATGGGCAACCTCGAGTGCTTTCTTTAACTTCTCATGGTCCTTCTTCATCTCTTCTGCCTCAGCCAGGGAACTTGGCACGCAGAAAGTTGCAGCTAGCATTGTTTCACCATTGCGAATCCAAGAGACAACCTGTTTTGAATTTCAAGGCTATCATGAAAACGTCATTCCATATCATTGCTGACAGCTTTCATCAACACTTACTTACCTGATTTGCTTCGCTTCGAAGTTGGATGAGTTGCTGAAGTTGGATGAGTCTTCCTTTCCGACGCTCCTCTGTCCTTTCCATTTCTACTTCCTTTTCTTCTAGGAACTCAATTGCAATTGATACACGCGATTCTCCGCTCAAATTCCCGTTTCGCTCCAAAATCTGCAAGAAGCGAAGATACATATTTGAATTTCAAGTCAGAGTGTAAAAAGTACAAAAGTGTCGGATTCCCTTACCTGCTTAAGCTCTTGACCTCTACGTATGAGTCCGAAAAGTCTGGCATGGATACGAGAAAAGCTTTCCGCTTCAGCACGGAGGCGATCTTCTATGCTTCCCAAACTTGGCTCCTTCCCGAAGTCATCCACGGAAGTTTGTGCTTCCCACATAACCAACTCTCGACTCACCTAGGAAGAAATAAATATCAGCAAAAATTAATTCTGCAAACAAAGACTAATTTTTTTACTGAAGAAAACGTGATTCTCTTACATCTTCCACGTCCCTTTCAAAGAGATCTAGTTGCAGTCCCGCCTCCAGACGGACCTTACGAGACTCCCATAGTTCTTCCAGTTGATTGCGCTGAGAATCCAGTCGACGAAGAGCAGCTTCCACTGCGTCCCCTGAACTTCCACTCTCCCCACCAACGCTCCTAAAAATAAATTGATAACAGTGATGAATTTCTTATTCCCATCCATGAATAGGTCGAAACTGCTTACCGAAGTTCTTCCAAGAGTCGCTCCCCCTCTGCAAAAGTACTGAGAATCAGCTGGAGTCCAGCTGATCTCTCTTCTTCCCAAGATGCCAGTGAATGTTCCCCGGAAACATTGTCACTACTTCCAGTCAATAATTTTTCACACAAGACGGCCACCTACAACGAGAGAAAGTGCTAGGTAAACTGTAGTTGGATAAGAAAGAATATTTTGCTGTTTTTTTTTGTGAAATTTCCATTTGACATTCAAATAATTACAAACCTCCTTTTCTTGAGAATAGAAACGAACCACAGCGTCCACAACTCGTCTCCTCTCCTGGACTCGTGTGGCAAAGTTCCGAACAACAGAATCGAGGTGATGGGCAACGGCACAGATTTGTACTGATTCGCATTCTCCTGTCCGTGCCAATTCCTCTGCTGCCACCAATAGCTTCTCGGTATTCGTATACGTGTTCTGGTAAAATAGGAATAAAAAATTGAGATTAGCATCTGGTGATCGTGCTAAACACAATCCACCAATGGGTAATTTGCTGACCTGAACCACTTTTTCAAAGTTGGTCTGACTCTTTTGAGAGGCAAGAGCCTTTGCGAGATTCCGTCCGATTCCGACACTTCGAGATAGGAACTGTTCACCGTGCTTTTCTAGCCAGTCCATGACCTGGAATCCACACAAAGTTTTTTGAAATTTCAAACCAATGTACTGTTTTCTTTCTTAGCTGAACCAGAAACGGTATCAGACCTGTTGCACATCTTCCTTGAAGAGTTTGAGGGCCAGCCTCTGGTGAAGCGTTACTTTCTTGGATGTCCACTTTTGCTCCAGTCTTCGATGGCCATCCAAGATTTCATGAATCACAGCCAGAACGTGGCGCGCTCCGGAGGAATAATCTGCAGCTGGGTCTCTGCACCACTTCTCCATGATGCCTCCCATCTGGACAAAATTTCATGACATTGAATCAAAATGTAGTGCCGAATAAATAGCTTGTTCAGTTCACTTACTTGCTTGTGAATCTCTAGCCCTGGTTGGTTAGAAAGATGTACGAGATGGTCGAGCTGATAAAGTAACTTCTTGCTGGTTGAGTGAACCTGGGAATGTAAACACAAATTAATGTATAATTAGAAGAACAAATACCAACTAACCTCCGTGTAAGCAGAGCACATGGCCTCATAAATTGCCTGGTGATGGTGGATACTCTGCTCCAGAAAACTTGCATCCCCGCCTCCAGGGCCGATATTCTCACATGAGCTGCCCCAATTTACCATCTCGGATGAATACTGCAAATGTAAAGGAACCATTGGGGAAAAATGCTCAAAGTTAGAGAAGCCGTTGTTTTAAATTCCAAAACCTCACCTGTTCGGCTTTTTGGTGGAACGCTACAGAGAGAAGTAGGAGCGTATTTCTAGCATCGAGGGCACCAGTGAGTTGGTTCCAGGCTCTGTTTATCTTTCCTCCGAGGTTACGGATGTGTTGGGCAGCGTAGTGTTTCGTATCCACCATGTGCGACGCCATTGCTAAGATTCGTTTAATACTTCCAAGTCCGTTCTAAGGACAAGCAAGGTGTATTTTGGTGTGTCAATTTTGTTTAATGCAAAATTTGCATGGAAGCCAAAGCTCATAAACTATTTATTTGAACGTACCATGAGATTATGGGTGAATTGTTCGTGCTCGCCTTGGAGGCGTTCAGCTGCCTGGTGGGTTTGCCCAATTTCCACATAAGTAGTTAGAAAAGCGTCATGGCTATGTCGGATCCAATCTAGCATCTGAAATAGAATGATGCCTAGTAATATCCAAGAGATCACTGTTTTATAGAGTTAATTGCCTCGCCATACTTTTTTACAATCTTGCTCAAAGTGCCGGAGTTGGAAACATTGATCAAGTTTGGCTTGTTTTTGGTTCCAGAGGGCGAGGAGTTGTTCTTTTGCACCATGTATTTGTTCCACCATTCCCAGGATTGTCGGAATATTCGCCTGTTGATTGAGAAATTACGTAAAAATTCCAAGACTTCCTCATTACCAAAGAATTTTAATTTTGTCATGCCTGTATGTCTGGGTTGGAAACGACAGAAGATGAGGATGAACTTCTACCAGAATAGCCAGAATCGTAGCCCGACCCACCGGAATCTCCGCCCAACCTGACAGGTTAAGGTAAGGTGAACCAGATCAAATTAGCATTTTCTAATTGCATAAAACTATGCGTACGAAATGGCAATTTACCTCTTGAGTAATTCCTGCCCCATCGCATCAACTTCCTCGAATGTCGCCCTGGATATTTTATCCTTGATCTCAATGTGTCGGTCAATTGCCCTTTGCACAAGAATCACGTCCTCGGGGAAGTCACACCGACCAACATCCTCTCGCCAGTCTTCCATGCGATCCAGCAATTCACTCCCGACCCAAAGAAAGGCTTCCAGTGATAGTCGTCGCTCCAGCCACACTGCATGGTCGTAGGAAAATGTCCCACCGAATTCCGAAGAGAGCTGAGAGGCGTCCACCGCCTTCAGGAGACAATCCAAACTAACAAGGCTCGTCTGAAACAGAAATACGCGTTACACTCTATAATCTCATTACTTTCTATTTCTACAACGATAACGATAACGGGATAATCCCATCTGCCGCACTTGTTCTGTAAACGTCGTTAGCCATTTAGACGCTGCTGGCTTAATATAAACTTAACGAGTACTATTCATTGATCTCTGCTTGACTTCCTTCCCACCATGATTACCTCAAAGTGGTATTTGGTGGCTCCGAGGGAAGTTCGCTGCTTTTGCCAAAAATTCTCAGGCTTGATGATGTAGACGACATGTACGACCGAGGGGAAGTGCTCATTGAGGACCTTGAGGATTGGCTTGACGCTTGTCCAAGTCCCCCCACGCATGTCCACGACGACGCTGAAACCCCTTTCGCGGGCATCCTCCCTAAAATCAAGAAATTCCACAATCAAAAGAATGCTTGGAAACATTAATAGACGTTATTCATTCATACTCGCTCAATTCTTGAGAAGGAGATAAGAAATAGACTAGAGATTAATTTTTACAAACTATGTTAAGTTAGAGGAATTTATACAGTTTTCTGTCGTTAAGACTTCGTAACCCTCATGACCTCCTTTCCCCTTCTTCCAGAATTCCTGGAGTTCCTAAGAAGTTGTGAGAGTTACGGAATGTCTCTTGACTCATTCCTTATCGACAGGGGACGTGCATGGGAGGAATCCAAGAAGGGAAGATTAATCAAAGACATTCAAATCCTAGCAGCGTCCGGCTTCGTCCCCTCTTGAAAACCTTCTCCTCTGTCAGTTGGCCAGGAGCGGTGGCCACCGTCAGAAGAGGTGGTACGGATTTCGGACAGGAGGATGGACAAGGTCAGTGGAATTGAAAGTATTGTCATCAACGAACAATTTACACCGTGGGACCACAGAACAAAAACTACTGCAACACGTAAGTCGTTAAAATAAAGCAAGTAGAATTTAGTTAAGTGCAGTGCCAGCGCCTTGGTGGGATCCGCGCAGTACATCAGCCTTCTATAAACACACTTTTAGCGTATTGTTCTTTTAGGACGCCCAGCCGAAGATGCCATCCCCTCTGATTCTGACCAGCCAATTGACATGAGCCTAAGCTCAAGGAAACGAGCCCGTTCTCCGTCCATGGACAAGGAAAGTGATCCACCCCCAGCGCCAAAGAAAATCTGCCCAACAGAAGTATCAAAGGTTAAGGAAAGGCGAAAGCCACTTGGGAGCTTGACTGCCAATAAGAAGTCGCGCACAGCGCTCATTATTTCACCCGAGGAGTACTCAGATGAAGGGATCAACAACCATTTCAGGAGGAGCCTCAGCAAATATTACACGCTCACAGCAAAGCAGATGGGAGTCACTGAACGTAAGTTGATTGCATAGTGCAGGTAGAAAGCCATAAATTATTAACATTGAATTGTGTCGCTGCTTCGCAGGAGAAGTTGAGGGACATTTTCTACGTTCGCTGGGTTGGGACGTCTGGTGGAACATACACCGAGAAGTAAAGAAGATTCAAAAGCCTCGACAACATTATTCACCCATTAAGGCTCAGACTCCGGAAGCAAGGGATTCTACGACTACTCCCCCTCTCTCTCTTTGATGTCGATGTCATTAGAGTTTAGCGGAAGAGAAAGCAAATAGAAATAAAATACTTCTTTGAAGTTAAGGTAGTCACACATTTACAGCCTTTCAAAAGTTAATTGTCATTCCATTTCCTTACGGTGGTATGGACACGAGGTAGTGCACGAGCCTCTTCAGTTCTTCCGCCTGGACGCGATCCCTCCGGGGAGAGTTGGGGAACAGAAGCAATGGCCCTCCACGCTTGTCTCTGCCGCCTGTATTGGAGGGGGTTAGAAACGTCAAAATGGCTAAAATTTTTAGAAACAAGATTTGCTGGGCTACTACCGCCGTCACCTCACCGGGAAACCCTTTCCCGCATGATTCTTAACCTTAACTATTTTATGTAATTTTAATTACCCGGTACAAGGCCGAGACGGTCCTGGAGCAGGCCAATAACATCTTCACCACGCGGACCGTCCATTCCCTAGAACCATTAAATTTAAGTACCATTAGAACCAATCACAGATTTGTTTTTGGGGTCCTCCCCCCCCCCCCCCTGGAGTATAGAAAAGGCGATGACCCGTACTTCGCATAAACCTATTAAACGTTAAAGAAAGAACAATGGAAATTCAAAAGTACTTCAGGAGAGGAACAAGAACGAGGATCATTTTATACGAGCCATGGAATTCGCACGGCAGAATTGGCGAAAGGCACGTCGTGCTTCGAAAGCTGAAAGATTCTACAGGAGGTAGGTTCTCGGATCGATAATACGTAATGTGGATCTTTTCCAGGTTAATACATTTTTCTTGTCAATTTAGAAGGAGAATTAAGAAGCTTCCTGTGAGACATGTCTTTCCACCCAAAAATTCGGCATCAGTGGAGGGTCAGGACCCCGAACTCTCGTACGAAGCCCCGCCAGGGGATCCGCTTGGAATTCTCCATTTGATTCGGAGAGAAGAGGCGTCAACACTTCGAACACTCACCTTTACACGTCCACGTACTTCACCGACGACGCGTTCCAGGAAGGTCAATCCGGGAGCAAAAAACTCCCTGTTTCAGAAACCTTTCGTCCCAGAAAACGTCCAGGTCTTCCTCGCCTGCCTCTTTCTCCTCTACGTAGGAATCATAATCTTTCTGGTAACGGTGTTCAGATCTACGTCCAAACGGAAATCAGTAATTACTACTAAACCAAGAATCCAGGACGCTCAGTTCCAAACTCACCTTGCTTGACAAAGCTTCGGAATCCGAACGTTAAATGTAAATGCAACTGTAGTCTAATTGGTAAAAGATCAACATGAATAATTTTTCGTTTGTTAATCTCCTTGATGAGTAATGGTTTCTTCACGTGTAATCAGGAATTATTGTCCTATATCCCAGTTTAAAAAATATGTTTCATCCTCTGTTGGATCATGAATTCCTGTTAAAAATACAAATGAGATAGTTCAGCGTTAGGCTTCTTAGAAAGTAAGTTTACATTATGCAACAAAACGAGCTAACTTGCCTGCATTTGTCCGGCTTCGCTACTGTTTGCTACCGGTGTGTTAGGATGAGTCACATGGATAAAATTCCTAATTGATGAAAGTTAAGATTAAGATTGTCACTGAATGAATAACTCCTAAGATTGAATGGCTAAAAATAAACATAAAAAGTCGAAGTTGAGCTTTTTACTCATCGGGATTTGGGATGTCAAAAAAATCAGGGATGTTCCCCTTCGTCCCCGGTTGGACTTGAGGGTTCTCTTCCCTGTTTTCTTTTGTTTATGAAAGGGGTGTAAACATCAACGATGGGCACCTTCCCGTTATCAAATGTTAACAAAGTAATCGGAATATTAGATTAGATAAAAAGCTATAAGCTGATAAAAGTGACGTAGGAATCGATTAGTCACTCCCGATAATTATTTTAGTTCAGGTATAAATGACACCTCACTAAATCCTCATTCATCATCAACCCATCCTTAGATTCACAAACCAGAAATTAGAAATTCCAAACAAAACAATTCCATAAACCGGAAAATTTATTATTTAGGACAATAGTTGTTCAATTAGTTTAAAAAATACCTCCATGAAATTGAAAATTTTATGTCCTAAATTTGGCGTAAAATTTCCCGTATTTTTAATAATCAAATTTGGACATTTAGGGAATGTTCCAAGTTAAAAAATTTATGTTCAACACTTGAAAAAAAAATGTCGGTTCAATTCTTAACTTCGAATTGATATCCGATATTTTTAAAAATTAATTAACTAATTTAATTTTTGTTTTGCATTTTAGTTACTACTGTTCTAAAAATGGATCGGACAAGAACAGAACATGAATAAATGTGTCATAATTTTGGCGCGTATTTGAGAGGTGACAGCCGGTCTGCCCCCAAGTATTTATGACCGGAATCACACACCCCCACCGCCACCACTATTCAGCCCACCCCCTAGCTACCACCGGGATGTCTCAGGCGGTGGAATTAAGAAGTGGGTCGGTGTCTTTCTCTAGCATTTTAATTCAGTGACGCTGACAGCAGACAGCTGATGTAATTAATCAATTGATTTGCATCAAATTACGTTCACGTCACGTCCAATTGTTCAAATTACAAGTAATAAAACCTGCTGTAGTAGTGCTGCGTTTAGTTCACAAGCGGACAAGAATGGCGGCCGAAAATCCTGGCACAAAGGTTAGTGACTCATTCGAACCGCGGACGGATGCGCCATGCCATAGTGGCTGATTGACAAGCTGTCATGTGCTGCTAAAAATCTGTGTGAAAAATGTTGTGAACTGCATGAGCCTTGTAATTTGTTAATCCCAGCGATCCCAGCTCATTCGTATCTTTTGGTCCTTAGGTGGAAGCCGTTTCAGAGTCACTCAATTTCCCAGCCGAAGAGGATAAGATTTTAGCACTTTGGGCTGAACTGGACGTTTTCCAAAACTGCTTGCGACAGTCGGCGGGTAAACCGCGCTACTCATTCTACGACGGACCTCCGTTTGCCACTGGACTACCGCATTATGGTCACCTCCTTGCTGGAACCATTAAAGACATTGTCACGCGGTTTGCTCATCAAAATGGATTTCATGTGGAGAGGCGTTTTGGGTGGGATACGCATGGACTTCCAGTGGAATTCGAAGTAAGGAAATTGCTGCTAATTCCTTGCACATAACCAAGTGTTTATACTTGAGTGAATTTTTTCTTAGATTGATCGGAACTTGGGAATCAAAGGTCCTGAAGATGTGGCTAGGATGGGAATCAAAGCCTATAATGACGAGTGTCGGAAAATTGTCATGCGCTACGCGTAATGGGAATTCATTAACACAATTATTAGCGTAATTATTATAATATATTATAATTCATTGTTAGTTCGGAATGGGAAACCATTGTAGCTCGGATGGGACGATGGATTGATTTCAAGAATGACTACAAGACGCTTTATCCCACTTTCATGGAGTCAGTCTGGTGGGTATTTAAGCAATTGTTTTCGAAGGATCTCGTCTACAAGGGATTTAAGGTTATGCCCTACTCCACGGCCTGCTGTACACCGCTGTCGAACTTTGAGATGAGCCAAAACTACAAGGATGTTGTCGATCCCGCCGTCATCGTCTCGTTCCCTCTGCTTTCACGACCAAACGTCAGCCTTCTGGCATGGACAACTACGCCCTGGACTCTTCCCTCTAATTTAGCTTTGTGCGTCCATCCCACCCACATCTATGTCCACGTCAAAGGTAACCAATTCACCAATTCTTATCAGTTTCCTAATTTTTGTTAATAATAATTACGCTGCTGACAATTTCTGTGTTTCGTTTGTAGAAGTATCCAGTGGCAAAGAGTACATTTTGATGGAGGCCCGTCTCGAAGCGCTTTTCAAGAAAGCGGCCGAATACACCGTTGTGGAAAAGTTCCCAGGGAGCAAACTCAAGGACGAGAAATACGAACCACTCCTCCCATACTTTGCAGAGTTACGGGAACAAGGAGCCTTCAGGGTTCTCTCCGATGACTATGTCACCCAAGACTCCGGCACTGGCGTTGTCCACATGGCACCGTACTTCGGAGCGGATGATTTCAGGTAAAAGTATTTACCAACTCCCTGGGAACAGTATTTATATTTATGTATTTTTTTTTCAATTAGAATATGCCTTGCTGCTGGTGTTATCCGCAAGGATCAAGATATGATCTGCCCAATTGACTCAAAAGGTCACTTTCTTCCACCCGTCACAGACTTTCTGGGTGTTTATGTCAAGGATGCTGACAAGGGGATCTGCTCTCTACTAAAGAAGAACGGTCGCCTTGTTCATCAATCCACGGTGAAGCACAATTACCCTTTCTGCTGGCGGTCGGACACTCCCCTCATTTACAGGGCCATTCCATCGTGGTTCATCCGGGTGGAGTCCCTGGTTGATCGCCTCCTTGAGAACAACTCAAAAACTTACTGGGTACCGGACTTTGTCAAGGAAAAGCGGTTTGGGAATTGGCTGAGGGATGCCAGGGATTGGGCTGTGAGCCGAAACCGATACTGGGGTACACCGATCCCCATTTGGTCTTCTGAAGATGGAGAGGAGGTCGTTTGTATTGGGAGTCTGGAGGAACTAGCAAAACTTTCTGGAAAACCAGCTCCAACGGATCTACATAGGGAATCTGTGGATGACATCCTCATTCCATCCCAAACACCTGGGGCTCCTCCGCTGCGGAGAGTTCCGGAAGTATTTGATTGTTGGTTTGAATCCGGCTCCATGCCTTATGCCCAAGTCCACTATCCCTTTGAGAGGAAAGGTATGCGATTCACTTGTCAACTAATATTTATCGAAATGATTGAATGCTTATAACAGCTTCACTTTTTTTTTGCAGAGGAGTTTGAAAAATCATTTCCTGCAGATTTCATCGCTGAAGGAATTGATCAGACCCGCGGTTGGTTTTACACTCTCCTCGTCATTTCTACTGCACTTTTTGACAAGCCACCGTTCAAGAATTTGGTTGTCAACGGCCTTGTTCTCGGAGGCGATGGGCAGAAAATGTCCAAACGATTGAAGAACTATCCTGATCCAATGGATGTCATCAACAAACACGGCGCAGATGCCCTTCGCCTGTACCTCATTAATTCTCCGGTTGTGAAGGCTGAGAATCTTCGGTTCCAGGAACAGGGTGTTAAGGACCTGCTCAAGGACGTTTTCCTTCCTTGGTACGATTCAAACTAAAACATAATTTGAAAGTAGTCAGAAAGTACTTCTGGATTGGTCCTTCGTGAATCGGCGTTGTTTGCTTGCAATTTTGACATTTTACGGTTTCGTTGAATATTAGGTACAACGCCTACCGCTTTTTCATCCAGAACGTTCTTCGTGTTGATGCCGAGGACGGGATTTATCTCCAGTTCGATGGTGAGCTAGAATCCCTAAGGACAGTTAGTGCTGCGGAATGGAACGTTATGGACAGATGGGTGCTCTCTGCCATCCAATCGCTTGTTGCCTGGTTCCACCAAGAAATGGAAGCCTATCGACTCTACACAGTTGTCCCACGTCTTGTAAAATTTGTGGACCAACTTACCAACTGGTATGTCCGCCTCAACAGACGGAGAATCAAGGTAAGCTGTTATTCCTTATTTCGAACCAGTTTTCCAATTTCGTTCTTTGTATCGTTTCTAAAACTCAGCTTTTACATATTTCACAGGGCGAGGATGGTCCTGTGGAATGCCGAAGAGCTCTTGAGGTCTTGTTTGCCGTTCTGGAAACGTTGAATCGTCTGATGGCTCCATTCACTCCATTTATCACAGAGCACATGTTCCAGAATCTGAAACGACTCCGCTCGACGTCAATGGGGGACTCCATCCACTACCTCATGCTCCCAAAACCACTGTAAGAATTTCCATTTTCTGATTACAATCTTGCGGAATTGTAAGTCCTAGTTTAACCCATACCTTGTTCTGCTCCAGCGATTGGTTAGTGGACCGAGAAACAGAAGAGGCAATAAGTTGGATGCAGTCGGTTATCAATTTGGGTCGCCTGGCAAGAGACAGGGCGAATCTTCCCATCAAGTCACCATTGGCCGAAGTTGTTGTGGTTCACACGGACCAGAAAATCCTGGATGACGTTAAACGATTGGAGAAATACATTGTGGAAGAACTGAATGTCCGGAAGCTCACTGTTAGTACTGACAAGAGCACCTACAACGTACGCCTCTCAGCAGAGCCAGACCACAAGCTCCTTGGACAACGATTCAAGAAGGAGTTCAAAGCCATCGTCGGGGGAATAAAAGTGAGTCAGGATATTACGACAACGTTAATCCTCAATTCGCAGGGAAACGTTCATTACTGAATGTTTTCATTTGAACTTCCAGAGTTTGGACGATGCACGGTTGGAAGATTGTCTCGAGAAGAAGGGAATTACAGTATGTGACCAATGGATTGACCTTTCCGAGCTCCGTATCAACTTTGTTGTAGACGAAAATGCAAATTCCAAGGACATGGAAGTAGCATCGTCTGGACCTCTTCTAGTAATCCTCTCAACGAAAAGGGACCAGGAGCTCTTGGATGAAGGAAACGCCAGGGAAGTTATCAATCGCATACAGAAAATGCGAAAGAAGGCGGGTTTGGTCTCAACTGACCTCGTCACCATTTATTATGGAGCTGAAGGACCGCTTGCAGCACTGCTTGTGTTACAGAAGGCTTACATTCAGAAAGCCGTTCGGTCAGAAGTCCTACCGCTCCCCGAAGCTCCTCCAAACGCAGAATTTCTATTGAAGGAAGACTTTAATGACGTAAGTGGTGACAACTTGTTTGTAATACTTGAAAGATACTGAATACCTCAGATTTTAATGCTGCTTTTTAACCTTGTTTCCAATAGATCAAAGAAATGGGGACCCTGACCGTTGGACTCGTCGGTCGCAGCGCAGCGAATTAAGAAGCACTCATGCCAAAGGATAAAAGAGGAAATAAACTGGTTTCTCCAGCCTTTTCTAAGTAATTTACAATTTAGTTAATTCCTGTTCCGGTCCGGTTACTATGATTTTAAGTGCTCCACGGAGTAAAACCGTCAAACATACTGTAAGGTCACAAATCTCCCACCTCCCGTAAACAGGAGAAAACGCGCGCAAATCCCCGAACTCGTTATCCTGTGACCTTTCCTCTACGCAGGCGTCAAGCAGTTTCCAAGAAGAGGAGGTTTCTTTCCTCTTAATGGCCGGTCAAGGGGTTCTCTCACTCTCTCTTTTATTACCTCACGAAGCAAGGAATGTCCAGGTAACTGATGGAGGTTGATGACCGCGTTGAATCCAATCCAGGTGAGGGCAAGGGGTTCCGAGATCTACCTTGAGCCCAGAAATCCCTATTCCAGCTGACAACAAATCCGGCTGCTTCCAAATAAAGTGACACGAAGACTGACGATTCCTTTTCTACTCGCTCCGTGCTCAGAGAGAGGAGTTGTAAGCTCATGCGCAACCAAATGAAAAAGGGGGAAAGAAAACATATGAGAAATCATCCACGTTAAGCCAGACTAACGTCCCCTCCGGAAAGCCAGAAGGTTCGATACAAAGCAAGCAAAGGGGTCGGATATACCATACCCCAAATACTTACTTGCAGTCGGATAGAGAAAATCCTCCCACTCGCCGATCCCCGCGCAAGGCGGACTCGTCTCCTCTACTTCCCTCAACCCATAACTCTCCTC
>JAQIWD010000406.1:0-22166 GCA_034694825.1 Anurida granaria
AAAAAAGTTGACATTTTACGAAAAAGTTTTCTGGGATGACGGGTACCTTTTTGCTAAGCTCCGCCAAACTAACATGCTGAATAGGGCGAGCAATGGAACAGCGGATCTGAGAAAATTTGGTTCAATGTTGTTATGCAAGCCAACTCAGTTCCCCTCTCAGAAATACACGTGGCGTATCATCATAGAATGTGTATAATAGCGACATTGCCTTACAGGAGATATCTCTGCTTCATAAATTAATCTAACCTAACCTTGCCCTTCTTAACTTTAATCTCTACTCGTGGTGCTCGGTATACACTCTTTTGGGTCTTGCATATTTTAACGCTACTTATTACGCAAACGCTTTAACTGACTTACTCTTTCTTCACGAGTGCAATATTTGGCTGCGCAACTTGAGTTGGTTTAGCGTCTTCGTCAGAAATATTAGGATTTCTCCTCCCAGGACATTTCCATTCAAATTCCAAAGACTTCTTGGCAACTTTTTCGTACAAGTTAATGATGTCTGCCGGGAAAGGAGACCAAGTATTCTGATACTGTAGGGAGAAAACAATAAATTCGTGATTACTAAAAGTTTTCAATAAGAATTGTGCACGGAAAAGCAGAATCGAACAGATCTGGTTAGCATAAATAATGGAAGGCGCTTACGTTTACTCCAACTAAATCATACTCCCCATCATTTGAGCACTCAGCAAGTATATCTTCTTCAGCCTTCATTCCGGCTTTTCCGAGTTTATAATATTTGCGTTTGAATGATTCCACAGCAAATGCGTAACAGACCTACAGAATTACAAATTGTCGAGTTGAGAACAACATCTTGATAGATTGTTATGCTCTCTCGTCAGCTCATTCTATTACTTAACTGGAATTACACATAAAATCATCATGTCTCTGTTTACAATAAAAATTTGAAGTAAAATTATTATAAAATCAGTTTGTCGATTTCTTACCAAAAGCAGAGACAGACCTCCTCGTACACACGAGATGATGTTAGGAGTAGTAGAGTTGGCACCTATCGCAAAAATATCACTCGTTGAGACCTTACCCTTGCGACTGTACCTATCCAAAATGTGTAAAATTAATCAATGCAATGATTGAAACTAATTTAATTCTCAAAAAGTTTTAGAGATAAATGAAATATGAACTTGAGTTCCCGCTCCCAATCGACCGTACTCCTTTCGTCATGTCCAACAGATGGGCATCTTACTCGTGACGGATTAAATTGTTTGACCTAGAAACCTGACCGGTGGTGATTGTTGGCCCATTAGATTGTTTTGAGTATCCGGTTTATGTGGATTAATTGATTCCTGCCTGCTAATCAGTTTCTGACTGATTTATCTTACTCTTTTATTGTGAATGGTAATACTGATTTTCCGATATGCCCAGCTACGTTGCATTGTTGGTAGTAGTGGATTTTAGTGGAACAGGAGATCTCTGTGTGGCTTGTTTACAACTTGCCCACCTTCATTCCAGTTTGCCCATCTTCCTCAAGGAGGATTCTTTAGCTAGTCACTCATAATTAATTATCTTAAGTTCATCCATATTAAAATAATCCCTCTCCATCTCTCGATGGTACCAGACATCATGTGAGTGAGGTCGGTTGGCAGTATACTCATCCAGGAGCAACCATTCTATATCAAAACTATAAACTGGTAATACGTTACATTTTGGAAACCATTTGTCAGCTTACGTACGCTTGAATTTTACGCCATTGTTGCTTTGCTTATTGATACTATCTCTACCTGTATATGAATATATGAATATATTATATTACTCATTGTCATGCTATATATTCGTATTTTCAGATACTCAGCACACACGCCCACCCACTACTGTATCTCTAACCGTTGTTAACTACTAGCTGGAAGCGGTTTCGGGGTCAAGTAATGCAGAAGATGCAAAGTTGAATTGGATATTCCTGGCAGCAAAGATACCTTCCTAAGTTGGTCATACCCATCGTATACCAGGTATGTTGATTTGGTATTCATCTTTTTTCTAAATATAGCCAGTGATTTCATTTAGCAGAATGGGTTCAAAGCGGAATCAAACGTTTAGCATCGATGACGCCTTCGAAGAAGAAAATACAGATGCAATTCGAGTCTATGGCGCAACTACTACGACTACTGAGAGATCTCCTTTAAATATGTACAATCGAAATGGATATATCTCAGCATCAAGTGCGAATGCCGGAGCAACCACTAGTGGGGGTGGAACATCGAATACAGATGACGTTCATGTTCAAATACATGACCCATCTAATCCTCCCAGTATTAAACCCATAATAAGAGGTCTTACCAAAATCAAGACAGAGATTGATGTAAGTTTCTGTTAATTCAACACTTCTGTTTATTAGTAAGTTTTTATATGGTGGCTCCAATCTAATCTTATCACAAATTATTGACCCAGCCGAACTGTTGCTGAACAGACTTTCCATAATTAATTACCTTTAATTGGCAATTCGAGCACTAGTCACCTGCTTCCCCCCGCAATATGAACTTTTTATTGTGTTAACTTGTATTTTTGTGCTGACAGACTGTTTCCAAGGACAGTGATTCACTGATTGCCGGAACTCCGGATGATGATTCTGAAGGATTCGATACTACGATGCCTTGGTGGAAACATCCTAAAGTCAGAGAAAATTGGAAAATGGTCCTCGCTGCCCTTGCCCTGTTCGTAATAGGGCTCGGTAAGTTATTTAAACATGCACCGAATCTTTAACTTGGATATTTCTGACTGTTCTATTTCTCTTACCAGGATTGTCAATTGCTGGGATTCTGATAATCATTCTTCCAATAAACGGTTTGCAGGGTGTTGTCTTTTTCATTGCCGGGGTTATATGCTTCATTCCTGGAGCTTACCACGTAGTCTATATTTATTTGGCCGTGAAAGGTAAACGGGGGTTTGATTTTAATTTCTTGCCACTCTTCAATTAGGTGTCGCTCAATGCCACCATATCCTTTAATCTCTTTTTCATATTAATTGATAACTTCCGAATTGTGCACGTCTTTTAATGAATATTTACAATGACCAAGAATATTTACACTTGATTAGTTAACTTTTTTTTTAAATTAAGCCCGAAGGCCAGTAAAAACCATTAGAGAATGAATATGAATTCTCTGTAAGCAAGCATGCAACCTAGCTTAACCATTAGAATGTAAGGAAATCTATAGGCACTTTACAATAACGCAGCCCTTACTCTTCTTTTTTTTTAAAAGAAAGAATAAGAAAACGTAGCCTTTAATGCATGTGGTTCATCTTTTTATAAAAATATTTTCAAATTATGTTTTACTAAAAGTACTTTGCCAGGTTTAATTTTCGAAAATCCTTTCATTCTCATCTGGATTCTTTCTAACGTTACATATTGTAAAGGGTTGAAATTATGTACGCAACTCGTATTCATTAAAACAAGTTTTTTGGTTTGGCCTGCCAGTCCATGAATGAATTCGGGTTATAAGGAACGTTGATTGAATCGTAAGGATTCCAAAGATGGAGGCGATTGAGCCTCGTCATCATAATTTCTTGAGTCATTTGAAATGTAGGACATTGACAGTGGCAAGGTCATGCCCACTCTGAGCCTCTCATTGCATCTGAAGTCTTAGAAATTAATTAACTACGAGTGACGCTGTTTGGTGTGAGTACCAAATGCAATCAAGGTCACTCAGGATGCAAACACCATAATTATTGATTGCATTTTGTTAATCATTCCATTGGGATGGGAGTAGTAGTGTGAATTAGGAAGTTCATTGTAAAGGAGTTTGTAGGAAGCATGACGGGAGGAGAGGATTGATCTTCTTGATTAAGGTTAAACTCTCCTCCATTGTTAATTTAAATTGTAGCAGAGCCTAAAATAGTCTGATTTAGGTTCCAATTAGAGCTCCCACTATTAACATTTTTTGTATTCCAACAATAGAGAACTCCCAACAATGGGATGAGGAGCTCCAAAAAAGATAAGGCTTGGGCTTGAATTCTTGTACGGTTAGGTCCATAACTTTTTCAAGAGAGAGGTACAAATGGAAGTGGATACAATTGTTACTTGGCGACGGTTGGGCCAATGGTGGTGGATTGTAGTAGTGAAGGAAAGGTGTAGGGTATGTACTTGTGTATAATCATTGAACAGGTAAGTCTCTCCTTAACTGGCAGCAGATCTCTCTGTTGTTGGTTGGAAATGGGGACTCGAGCATTGTTTCCTATCTCCATCCAATTGAATTTTAGTCTTCGTCTCTGACTCTTCAGGCCAAGACATTTTTCCTTCAAGCATTTAAAAGCGTCGTCCTTTCTCATTCTATTGTTCTCCTTTCCGAAAAGTGCATCACTGACACTTTAAATTCATGTTTCCAGTAGTGCGTCCTTTTTCAGGAACTTCGGAGCATTGCATTCCCCATCAACCGCACGTGGATCCGTGAAAGTGCAATTTGTAATTGTAAACAGGAGACTTTGGAAGAAGGTTGATGATGCTCAGGAGCTATTGAGCCTCCCAAACCTGTTTACCTGTTGGAAATCTGGAAATAATGGTAAGCGCATTCAGTTTCCTGTATTAACAATACGGATTGCCAGAAGTCCCGCATGACACTGCTTATGATTATTTATTAAGTTTAATGACATAACTCCCCTTGATTTACATCCTACGACGGGATGACATGCCCAACGATGCTCTCAAGAGCCCCCATTAACTTTCGGTTGCCATTTAAAGTAATGATAACCTCTGTGGGAACTTGGCAAGAGGAAACAATGCGGAGGCACCAAAGGTATTCCAGGAAACGCCTCAAAGTACAAACTCCTTTGTAATGTAAGCGGATGTGATCCAATACAACAATGGGAGAAAATTCCTTGCAGCACGTTTATCCACCAATAATGGGGAAGAAGATATGGAAGTTCAGATTCCCCTGATTTTTTTTTCCATTCTTAAGCCCCATGAGAGCCGCATTGTTTCCTTTTTTCATTATCTAATTTTATTCCTTTCTTGGATCCTCATCATCCCTCATCAACATCCACAATCATAAAGTGGCATTATTCCTTAATTATTAACCACTTGTACTCCCATTGTCTGGTGAAGATGAGGTCTCCCTTTGGCCTCTCTGGTCTTCTAAGGGCTTTCTAAAGGCAGGGAGCAGAGAGTGGGTGAAGAATTACAATTAAATTCTAAGAAGGGCTTTGAATAAGGAATCATAACAATATCCTTTAATCAAAATATGGATTCTGCTTGACGGAAATTTGGGAAAATTGTGCTTCTTGGTTCATAACTTGCTTGTTAGAATAAAAAATAGGAATTTCAGAAGCCATCAGATTCTTATTGAGACCCACCTCCATTGACCTTATTCTAAAATTTCCGCAAATCATCATCATCCTTATCTACCTTGGGTGATCACATTAGATTTGTAAAAGCACATTCAGGATGGAGGACTTGTTGTGTAACTTTTTACCTGTGACATTTTAGACTCCTCTCCTCTATTATTAACTTTAAACTTAACGAGCCAGGGCCAGTACGAGGAAAGGCTAATGACCCCTGACATTTGAAAATCAGGGCCGTCAATAACGCGTTAACGAAGTTCTGTTAGGTTAGTTTAGGTTGATGATGGTAGCTGGATAAAGCACAACAGGTTGGCCAGTTTGTGAAACAGCAATAAATTCTTGTTCTCCAACTACCGAATTGACAGTGGGAATTTATCTGTTTTTGATACTGAAACATTTGTGCAACAGAAAGATACATTTCTACAGGTCTTATCCAGCTCCATCATTTCACTGTAGTGCGTTAACAAGTAATGGTAAGACATTTACCCATGGAATCCAGTTTACGAAATCAAAGTTAAATTGGTCAAACAGTAGCCGGTAAAGATGAGTTTTTGTAACCCAGTTTTTGTAACCCTTTAGCCTTGATTTGTTTGTTTTTTTCATATTGGAAATGTGGAATGATGGGGTCATAGGTCTTTGACAGTTAATTTTTTAATATTGGACTGCCTTGGATTGAATTGAGGTTTCGGACGCCATAGGCTACAATTAATTCAAAGCTCGTCAAATCTTCAAGAAATGTATCAACGGCATAACGATTTTATCAAAGCCTTCCGCTAACTCTGTTGTGTAAGTGTTTGTGCTAATTAAGAATCCCCATATTTGCAGCGTCGTAGTTTTACTTCCTGTTGACGACTAAAACCAGAGAATAACAGAAGCCTTAGCAAAATTCAAAGAGTTAGGCTAACTTTTGGCAAATTGTTCATTTTGAACCTTATTGGGTTTCCTATTCTGTGAAATTCATTCATTGAGTTCTCCTTTGATTGATTGGCAAAGTTAAGTTAAACGACTCCATCTTGACGACTCTCGATTCTTGTGTTGCAAAACTAAACTTCTCGACAAACTTTCTCCTATTCATCTCTGATGTTCTAATTTTCATTATTATTTCGTATTTACTTCCCATTTCGTATTTAATCTGTTTTCCATTAAAAACAAAATTATTAACTCCTAATTCATATTGCTTCTATTGCAAAACATTTCTCAGAGGAAATATTGCTTAAATTGAAACGATGAATTGATTGCAACTTGTAAATTTCTTGTATGAACAAAGTTCCTTACAGAGTTTTCATAAATATTTTTAATTGCCCTCGTAATGGAGTGTTTAAGTTTCGTTCTTAAATTATTACCCCCACAGCAATAATAAATTGTGAGCTTAAGCTTCAGTTCCAGTGTGGGGAGGGAGTGTAATCCCACTTAACCATTTAAACGAATGAATGTTTGCGCTTCTAATTTATAGTTAGTTGATGGAGAGTCTTTAGTGTCATTTGAGACTCTAAGCACTTGGCTTGAGCAATGAATAGGACGGAATTTATTAGTGTGAGTCACAGTAGGTCATCACGAGAAACATGATCAAGTTTGGTACCATAAAAGTCCAAGTCACTTGGTGGATCCCTCACATCCAACCAACAGGGAAGACAATCAAGGTGTGTTGGTCAAGTTGCCATAAATTCTACTGTGTGTTGTTGTAATTTCCTAAATTAAGTAAGTGGTGGTGGTCTTCGGGCCCTTTACACAAAACATTTGAGTTATTGGTCAGGTCAGATTTGGAATTTGTTACGTTGTGGTCGCCATTAGTTGGAAGCGTCCTCTGCGTTCTGAATTCTGCTCATCAATCCTCTTCTTTTTGTCTTCCGAGAATGTAAGAAGTAGTAAAGCAGGGTAAGTCCGTTTAAACATTTATGTCAGTTAGCATACGCACATGATTTAGAAAGCACATTTTGCTAAAAGCGACAGTATTTTAAGACAAAAGGATGTGGCAGCAGCTGCATTTAATACCAAAGTGACGCATGCCATCCTCTCATGGTGGATGTTCTTCCTTATTTAGGTTGGATCGAGAGCAATTGATAAATTTCTATAAATTTTATTTGTCCCTGTCCTTCATACGTTATTGGGAATGGAAGTCGTTTGAATTTTGGTCAACTCCCTTCCTACCAAGAACAGAAATGGTGATGATGATTGAGAGATCAAGGGATTTGATTTGATTATTTGTCTCGTAGAACAACAGGGAAGCGACGCGTAGCGTCAATACACGGAGGGATGGGGGATGAGGGATGATGATTTCGTCAACCTAAATCCTGATTTGGTTCGCATGTTGTTATTTTTTGGAATGTTTTATTGTGGGGTTCATTCACGTTAGGGAAGGGATAAAAGGAAGGGGGAAATCTTCCACAATGGATTTTACAAGATGAATAGGATGCATGAGCCCCACTTTTCTAATTTAATCCATCCTGACGGACTTATGTTTTGTGCAAATGGAAATGTAAAGAAAGGAGCCCGAATTGGATGTCCTGTAAATCCGAGGATGAAACTACATAATAAATGATAGTTCAATGCCTTGTTAAAAATTCCAAAATGATTGCGTGGTAATTGTACTTACTACAACAAAGTGGGAATGATGTCTGTAGGGGTTTCCTGATGATGAGGAAACTTAAACTGACTAATATTATGATGACATCCAAACAAGATTTTGAGGTCTGCGGAAATTCGCACAAGCAGACATTGCTTGGTTGCTTACGAAGGGCTGGAAGTGATCGCTTCCCCCTTTTGGCAACTTAAGTAGTTACGATGAAATTTTGGCTTTGGGTCTCGTATCCGTTTCATTTCATCTTCTAGGGACAAAAGTGACCAAGTTCAAGGTCCAAATTAGGAAGGACTGTCAGGGTCACTCTTAATTTAATTTATTACTGAATCCGATTCAACTCAACTTTCAAAATGACCCCAGTAAGGTCTTTCTGAAAACTTAATGCACACTTGACAGGATTTTGGAGATTAAAATATCAATTTCCATCTCGTTACTTTCACAATTCAGGCAGATCATAAACCTTGACTGTAAAAGTGGAGAATGGTTTAATATAAGTGGATTTGTGACCGCAGAAAAAGAAGATGAAACCCATAAGGGATTCCATAAAGTTTTTAAGGAGGCGTGGGATCTCGGTCAAACTTAAAAGAATTTCGAGTCGAAAGTCTTGCGAATTTTGACCATGGGGCCATGGTGAACAGGAAATATTGAAATAATGAAATATAAAATATACAATATATTTTGTTGCCTGAAAGTGCCTTCCTGTATTCCCATTCCACCATTCATTAACAATATTTGTAGTGATTAAAATAATTTCGGAGGCTACCAATTTTTGGCGTGATAGCATCAGTTAATTGTAGTGCTAATTCGTGCTTTGGAGTCTTGCTGGACAAGAAACGTGCGAAAGTGTAGTATCAGATGCCGAAAACAATCAAACAAGGCATGGCATTAGTGAGAACTTCTACAAAAAATTGATTTCGTGCCAATGAGGTTTGTCAATAATGGGACGTCAATTTCCAATACGTCGATCATTCAGAATTAAACTAGTTGTATTGTACCGATCAAGGTTGCAGGACGGCTCATGCATAATAATTAGTCTTGATTTAACGATCATGGAAATTTTCATGACAAGCGTTTCTTTGATTGGTTCCCAAAACGAGGAACTATTGTTAAAGTAGTAGTGTCAGGATTAGATCATTTTCTTCTTTGGCAAGTTAATTTCATTGTTTGTTAGACGTGTCATTATTGTTTCATCCCGAGTTAATTTTATTTTTAATGACTTTGCATCTTTTCTATTTTAGAAATCGACAGTACTTTGTTATTGTAGTTTTTGTCGTCTATTAATGCAGATTTTTGCTTTGAAAAAATGTCACCATCTGAACATTCGCGGTAATTCTGATTCTTGTAGAGTAACTTAACTGGAAAGGGTTCAGTCTTAAGTAACGTTATACACGAAGTCTCGAGAACAACCGATGTACCTCAGTAGGTTCCCGTGTTTGTCTTGGTCTTTAAATGGCATAAAGTGAAATTAATAGACTGTTTTCACTTTAATTAGATTGGGATATGGATGCAAGGAGTGAGACGATAGAATGTTGGTGGTCGTCGTCGTGGTTTGCTAGTCGCCTCGCCGCCATGAGCATTAAGTGGCGACAAAAGGGAACTGCAGCAGAACTGACTGACAGTTTACACGGAAAAGAAATGTTTCAATTCCTAACTTGAGGCAATCAGATATCTCAATTAACTAATCCAACACCTCTAAGAAGTTTTAGCACATTCGCGTCAGTATTATTGTTCTGCTCGTGCATGAAAAGTTTTCTTACGGGGAAGCTTAGTCAACACGACGCACAAAGCCGTCAAAAGAGACACAACAGGAAACGTGTTACCTTTGTAAATTAAAAAATAAATAAACAAATATATTATACAATTGCAAAATGACCACAAAGGGGCACCCTCCCCTCTGTGGTCATTTAACGGGGGTGTAGCGGGGATGATTGGAGAATTGACTTCCGTTTACCACTTCGCATCTTCATTTGATCTTAAGGTGTACTCTGTACAGTGTACTGATAGACGCATGTAATCCAAATTACACCTGAAGGCATTTCCCTTACAGTTCTCATACCCACTAAAGCCTCACAATGTATTTTAATTAGGAAAACGGTGTTTTATCTTAACATACATTCCCATCATCTTCTGAATGAATGTCAACGCTCTCTCATGTGACACTTTACTGGCTTTGTCTCCATCCCCACATTTTTACGAGCACCATTAACCCCACTAACTTTAACTATAACTCGAAAGATCATAATTGCAACACCTTGAGAGGCCTTTTAGAAAGCCTTACGCTGAGCAGCGTGGGGATGATAAAGAATTTGGATTTCACGAATTGCCAAACTGGCTCACTTGCACTTTTTCTTCTTCTTGAAGAAAGTGTATCAAGGCCAAAAGTTTTGCATCTTGAGAACTCTCTCTCTCACAACAATTCGCAATTTTGATTTCTGACAGATCAGAACTAATCATTCATTAATTCACATCTACGAAGGCGTCATTTGGTCAGACGGCATCCTTTTCTCGTAATTGTTGTTACGCTAATCCCTACCCCACACACTCCTAGTCCATTGTTACCTTACTTAATACCAGTCACTCTGTCACCTTGGATTTGCAGTTTTTTTTACTTCCTGATCTTCTATTCTTTTACGATTCCTTTGTACTACTCACCCTCGCCCACCTTCTCCAGAGTAGAAAAGGATACTTACAAGAGCCTACTGCTGGAATTCAAAATGTCAATAAGTCAAGGGAACAGATATCCATGAACCCATTTTGAATCTATAGCCCCATTCTGATCCCAATTGAAAAATGGGTAGATTATGTAGAGGTTGCAATAATAGTTTGCTTGGAAATAAGTTTTTTGGTTCAAAGGGTGTGGCCGGTAGGTTGTTCACGGTGGTTAAGGGCAACGGGACAGGGCAGACTCTAATTCCTTGATCTCCTTGAAGCCAGTAGTCCATGCATGGACTCTCGAGGACCATATTCCTATCTTTATGGCAATAAAATGTACCCTCACCCTCAGATCATTTCCAAAGGATTCTCAAAATGAAATCATATCATCACTCCCATCACTTTTTGCCTCACCTGTCCTGTCACTCTACTCCCACCTTCTGAAGGACTTGGAGGAGGAGCAGATGCAAATAAAGTGTACCTGAAATTAATTGGTTTGGAAAATGTTTGGTCGAGATTTGGATTTGGAGGGACGAGTCTGGTGCGCAAGCGTCATCTGGGTTGGTATCTTTTATAGTAATGGCGGTGGTGGGTGTGATGCGGCTAAAAATTTAAAGGACAAATTTAGATTCGCCCGGATTAGAACCACTATACAGGGGTACCGTTAGTCGACAATGTCGTACGGTAGGTGAAAGGACACCTTCCCAATCCCCCCCACACACTGGTGGTAATGTAGTACCTGTCTTCTTAATAATGCATCGCTAATTTGGATTTGCGAAAATTTAAGGGAAAAGATGACAGTAGGCGCTTTCGCCCTTCCATTGTCATCCGCGGCCCCGCCAACACCACCATGCCCAAGCCCCAAGTCCTAAAAGTCCATTTTCATTGTCCATTTCCTATTAGATAATGATGACCTCCTTTTCCGCCTATTCTCACAACTTACTGTCAATCCACCACCACCACCTACACCGACTTGACTTGAAGTAGAAGGCTCAATTTAGAATTTGGACCAGTTTGCACTTCCTCCTGAGACGAAGGCTGAAGTTAGGTTTAAATTTTGTTGTGGTAACTTTTGCTCAGAGAATTTATTGCTGCAGCAAGATTCACCTTTGTTTTACCTTCTGAGAAATTGTCATTGTTAACTGGCTATTCAGGGGGACGAAGACGTGACTCTAATTGCCTTTTGAGGGTAAGTAGGCGTTGAGGCTTGAACGGGCTGTGGTTCTTTCTCTGGGCAATACGGGAGGAATGGTTGTGCCATATAGCCAACAGGATGAAGATGATACCTCCTTAAACCTAATATTAAAGGGTTGACCTTTTCCTTTGGGCGAATTGACCTCCTTTTCCTCTGACTCTCCTTGTAGTAAGTACTGGTGGACAAACGAATCCCACCGTGTACCAATGGGACTCGGATTCAATCCCATCTTCTTTTGATTCCATCCTCTAAAACGATTCCTGCAGAAATTGATTTCTACCATTGAATCTCCACCTCTCAATTCAATCGATCCAGTTAATCTAAAGTTGCTTTTCTGACTCATCTTTTTGATCACCTCCATTCACGTTTTCTTACACATCACCACCAGGATCATCCTCCTCTTATTGTTTGACCGAATTCACTACTTACGTGGATAAGTTTCAAAGCATTTAGAAACGAGTTTGGGTCAGGACATGATGACGGGCCCAATAAATTCCTATCGCATCATCCCAAGAGAATTCTAGGCTTATTCACCCAGGCTTCATCACTACTCTCCCAGTCACCAATCAACAATAACGAGCCAAATAATTTCATGTTCATTCACATTCTACACAAGTAAATTTGCTCACTTTTGAAACTGATCACCTTTTGTTTGGATTATTTCCAATTTAGAGCAAATGCTACTTAGAAGCTTAACGTTATTTCCTTTTTCTTCTGTTGGAAAGCAACAGCGGGCGTGTCTGTAGAATTAGAGCAAACGTCCATACTGAATACTCAAACAGATTTACAAACCGGTAGCACACGGATTCAGGTACCTGGCACAATGCTTCTGTGTGCGTCAAATTGCCAAAAGCCGCAGAATACATCTTTAAAACGTGTGTAAAATTGTCCAGAGTTAATTCCCCCTGAATGTGGACCCGTTTAGCTTAACTTTTGAAGACAGATTAAGTTTTTTTGCTTTCCCCACTACTCACTCTCTCCTTTTAAAGCTTAAGCTCAGGGTTCGTTGACTTAAAATCCATTAACTGCACTCAAAAGTAAATTGCAAGTGCATGCAGTGAGGGCATTAGTAGTGGCAAAAAACTGAAGCCCGCATGTTCTTATGCAATTGATAGCATTTTACATTATAAGAAGATATCCCCCATACGAAAACAGGTTAACATTCTAGTTTTTTAAATCAAAATTTTCAACCAATGATGTCAGCCTTGTTTTTATTGCTATTTTTTTAAGCACTCTTAGCTCGGATTCGCTATAAAATCGGCGATTAAAAATGGAACTTAAGCTCAAATGGGCCAAAGTGCTAAACAGATGCACTCTCTTGTTTTCTTTTGGAGAACTGAAATACATCTGTTGCAGAATTACAACCATGGTATTCCAAAGAAAGGAAAGACGATGATGAAGGAATAAGTTTAGGAAAACTGTGACAATTGGAAGGGAGAAGATGATAAATGAAATTCCCCCGAAATAGACCCGGTAGACCCAGTTTCTAATTTTAATAATAAAAGTAGATTTTTCGTAAGTTTAGTAAAGTGTCAAGTCAAATGGGGTGTTGATTGATGGAATGCATTGTTGGCCCTTTAGTAGTTACGAACCCTATCGAGATCAAGGAAATTGGATGATGACGAGCTCTTTAAATTTTGATTACTTTTTCAAACTCTTATATTTAAATCGTAATTCTGTTTCTAGGTCTCCATTCTCAACCTACCTACCCGCCGTCGTGTGCCGCAATTGACCGAGTGGTGCTAAAGAATCAGGTTGACTGTGACTCTCTTCTTCATCTCCGTCGTCGTCGTCGTGGTTGTGACTAAAGTGTCCTCCATTTTCTACCTCTTCCACATTCAGTTTCAATTGCCTCAATAAATTATACGCTGTCATCCCAACCTCAACCCAAACTTCTTGGTACTAAAAAGCTACCAGCGTCCAAAGTTCCACTTTTGACTTTAGTCGGATTTGTTCCAAAAAAAAACGAAAGAAAAGGAGCCATGTCCAGTTCGGAAATGAAGCGTTCCTCGTACTATGTCCTCTTCCTGGGAGCCAAAGAGAGCAAAGGGCTCCGTGGTGATCATTATATTGAGCCAGTGCTGCAATACTTTGTCTCCCAAGACCATCGGATGCAAGCACTCAAAGTGACGCTCCAAGTGAGCAACAAAGGTCTCAGGATAATCCCTTCTACCGGGAAAGTGACCCAGTCCAAGGAATCCGAAGATGAGAAGCACTTTATACCGCATTCGGCCATTACTTGTGTTTTCCAGGCCCCTCCACCTAATGATGACATTGTCTCCTGTATCCTCATGATTTACAACCCAGATACTAATTGCCCCGTCCATGTCCATTGCTACAGGTAAGTCTAAGTGGGTCTCTCACATCCCCTCTCACAACTTTCACCAAAATCCGTTTGTCCAAATAATTTAACTAATGCTAATAACATGGTCGCGATCTCTCCTACGTGGCTCACAACTACTACGAATCGAGTTTCAAGTGAGATTCTGAGTAAACTAATTAGAACGTTTACACGTGTTAAGTTTTAGGAAACCAAGCACCAAGCGCCTTAAGCACAAATCTCCCCTATGATACTGCGTTAGTATTTTGTTTGCTCAATTCATTCAAAATTGCATGACTTTTTATGAGAATCAACACGGCAGAACCGATTATACTTATTTTTGGAATTACAATTTTGAAAACCGTTGTTTCAACCTTTCAGTTTCAATTTAAGGACTTTCGTAAGAATTTCACTCTCGTCCCCATAAATGAAGGACTCCACTAATAATTTTAATGGAATTCACTCTTACCCAAGTTAAAAAAGCTAATTGAGGATGAGCTAGTGAATTAAGTAAGAGCCTGTCCTCGGAAATTAGCTCATTCAGTCAAGAATTAATTCTAAAGAAGAAGAGTCATGCAAATTTTAATAACGGTAGTAAAGTTTGTCAAAGTGCCAGAAAATGCAAATTATAATCATTGGGTACCAGTGGCATTAAATCAATTTATTCTTAAATGTGCAAATGTGCAATTGAAATTAAATTCCCAAGTCTCCATATAAACCTATAATTGATTTCTTTGCCCCTAAGAATTAACCCGTTGACTCCTTTCTACTTTTGTGCAGATGTGACTCACCTGAAACGGCAGCAATTCTCAAGAGTCAGTTCGAAACATTAGTGAATCGTGAGGATAATCAACGGAAATTTCGGGACATTGAGTCAAGGCTACAGTCAAAAGGGCTCCTGTCATGCCCTAGCCCTTCTCGGAGGGGCACGCCCGACTTTGATTGTCTTACGTCAGACTCATCAGAGAACTCTGACCGTGGCTTTGGTTCTGGTTCAGGAACGTCCAACCTGACGTCGTCAGATCGTGTCGCATCCCTCTATGACTCCTTAGCAGCTGAACTCCGTGCAAAATTGAATGTACGGAAGAAAAATACGCCGCTCCTCCTTCCACCGCGGGACTATGACACGGCCCATCGCCAAAGAGGGAACCTGTCTGGGATTGAAGCCCGACGCTGCTCGAATCCAGCTGTGGTCGGCCCTAATGGCGGCGGAGGTCAACGGACACGGCGTTCATATGCTTCCCGTGAGCAAGAGTCCTGCGGTAGATCCAGCGGAATTGGTTCTGCGGAAGACAATGGGAGTCCAATTCATGACCCATTGTTGGATGCTCAGCCTCTCCAATCATCTTCCGATGGTAAGGAAGAATAAAAAATCCGAAGCTAATTAGGACTTGATTGTTTCACTCTGGGTCCTCTTGAGTGGATCTCCACTAATGGATTATGATGCTTTGACGTGGTGGATTGATGGGGTCTGTAAATTGCGGTAGCATTCCCTTTCTTGTACCAGTTACAGTTACGAATCCCATCCATCCTCTCCTTCCTCATTTCAATTGATCCGCAGTCAACAAAAAAAATCGTCGAAATGATTCATTTCCGCTACATGTTCAAAGGTTGCAGAAAAAAAAATCAGCTAATGGAGTATTGATTGCTTATTTGGAAGAGGATGAATTAACATTTTAAGTTGAAGAAGCGGATTAATTGAGAAGGTTCTTCTTGGAGGGGATACTTATAGTTAAGTCCCGTTTGATCAAAGGAGTAAAAGTGCATGATGGGCCAGGTATTAAACTTACGGAGATTTTTGCAGAGTAGATTTCTCTCACTGGCACTTAACTATTGGCATCACGCAAGGCAAAAGTGATAATCAACTGGTGTTGATGGGAAACTAATTGGCACAAAATGTGGGATGGAGACTTGAGTGCAAGGAAATTATTTTAAGGTCATGAATGATGAGATTGGCCTCCTGACCCTGCTGAAAATATTCCGTCTTTGTCTCCTTTCTTCATCTCTAAATCCATTTCACTGTTCACAATGCTACACGGAGGAATCAATTGTTTTCTAATTGAATATTCCTTGGTCATCTAATGACCGGTGTGGAATTTTATAACTAACGCCTGTTTGGCTTTGCAAAAAATATGTTTTTGCACTTCCTCCTTTTGCACCTGCACTTCTACACGGGAAATGCAAGTGGGCAAGCAAGCTTAATTAGCTTCGGTACTCCTTTTAGGAAGTTTCATAAAAATTAAGAGTTTCCCTGCCTCATCCAATGAAGTTGAATTTTGTGTGGGGTGTGAGGATGACAGATTATTAATCTCGTGGATCTTTGGACATGTTTTGGTATAAAATGGACCTGAGAAGATTGAATCTCTATGAAAACAATTATGAAGTACGGTGTCCCCTTGGGGAATTTGCAAGAGCATGATTCCGGAGACAAGCCGTTCGAGTTGCTGGTGTTCCGCACTAACGAGGAGGATCATAAAGGTTCTTTTTGCTGGAAATAAAAAGTCGTGTGCATCAAAGTGTGTCATGAATGAAGTGGTGTGAAAGTCTCCGTATCAAAATTGAAATTGTAAATGAAGAGATATTCGGTTGAAGAATTTCCGCGTTGAATCCCTGCCTGCCTGCGTATCTTGTAGCCATTGTTGTTTTGGAGTAGTAAAGCAGCCATTGGGCATTTTTTTTGTGGGTCATCGCACTCGAGATGAGACTTCTTCTGGTGCTGCTGCGGCGGTCCCGGTCCCGGTGGCGGAACAAGGTGTAAATGGATGTTTTTTGATAGCGTCCTCAGCTCTACACTGATGGTTGGACAGCATTCGAATACTATAGAAGCTGCAGCCTAGCCTCTCATGACTCCATGTAACTCCATTTTGTGGAGGCTCTAAATCATTAAATTCTGAAAGCACTTTTTGTTGGCCCTGTCAGACTATATGTGGTTCATGTCTCCTCGCTGCTCGACACCGGAACCGCAACAATGCACTCCACTCCTTGGCAATAAAATGTTTTGCTGAATATAATGCAATTACAATATTTAGTGGGAAGCTACGAACGAGACGACTTTGTC
The DNA here is from genome assembly GCA_034694825.1 of Anurida granaria. Taxonomy (NCBI): domain Eukaryota; kingdom Metazoa; phylum Arthropoda; class Collembola; order Poduromorpha; family Neanuridae; genus Anurida; species Anurida granaria. Next base: position 17,090 of record JAQIWD010000406.1, read on the forward strand.
CTACCAGACGACGTGGGAACAAGATTAGAGACACGGAAGAGCGTTCCCTCATCTGTGGAATTGAATTCCGCTGGATGCGTGAAAGGGAAAGATAAGCTCCGCTGGGCTTTTCTTACTCGACTAGCTTGTATTGTTGTTGTTTTTTTTTTTGCTTACTCTTGATCCTGTGATTTTCCAAATTCAAAAGAATTTAGCAGATTTTCCCCTGGGGAATTTGCAAAAAAAAAAAAAAAACCAGAAATTTATGACGGACCTATAGGAATTTAGATACATCCGTTCCAATCCATCAGTCCTCCAAATTTTGATCCCATTAACAATCATGACGGAGCTGGAATATTAGAAAGTGCAGTTGCAATTTTGTAAATACGGTTTTCCTGGCAGAATTTTACAATGGAGTTTATGCACGGAATAAATGGAGAGCAAAAGTACTTTTTGGGAGCACAAATGCATAATTCCTATTCTAAGCTGAAAAGGAAGTCAAAGATGCAAAAAAATACATTTTGCTTTCCTTTCTTTTGAAGTATGGATTAAGAAGGAGATAACGAAATCTTTACACCTCACACTTTTCATTTCGGCTTCTTGCTTTTGTTTCCGGTGAGTGAGATGTGGCCGATTTGGAAGCGGAAATTCCCTGCTTAAACCTGAGGTTAATGAATTTTGCACTCTTTGACGCTAAAATCCTTCAAAAACTTTTTAAAATTCAGAAGCTTAAGGCTAATCTCATTATGATTAATTGCACTTGTAGAATTAAATCTTTTGGAGACTTCAACCTCCAATGAAAGGCTTTTTTGCTACTTTGAATTTGAGCCAAGGTGAGACGTCGTCATTAGAAGAAAACCACAAAAATGACTCAAGTTCACTAATGTACCTCTCGTGACAATTTTTCCCATTGGATTTAATTTTGGACTCAAAATGAAAAAATGACACTTGACAGTTAGTTGCGTAGTCTTTATGCAGGGTTGGACGCATGCATGAGAAAGCATGGGTTTAATTTTTCATGTCTTGACAGCAAAACTAGCGTACCACCATTACTAACCACTTGACCACCAATGAACCAATCAGGTCTTTTGAAAATTATCTTCAGCCAATCATGAAAGCTTGAAATGAGGGGACGTGAATATTGATGCGTTATTCTCCTTTTTAGAAAACCGATGGAAATCAAAAGCACGAGGACGACAGTTTTTGGTTATTTTAATGTCTATTTTCATTTGAAACCAACGATTATGAATTTATGATCATGTGGTTTTCGGTAGAAAGCCGTTGACATTGGGCTTCTTTTGCAATCACAAATCATCAGAGCCAAGATTTAGCAATGAGGGGTACTAGACAGTGACAACAATTGAGGAAGGGATGAACATAAAATGAATTCACGGGGCATATTATGACAATATCTTAATAACTTAAAGAAAATTTGATTTTCGTTTATCAATGATTGGGTTGAATGATTTCGAGAGACCTCCTCAAACCGCCATTTTCTTCATTGGACTTTCAAATGAAGGAGGTAGAGATGTGATGTATGCTATCCTTTCTCCTTATTAAATCTTTCAACGGAATATAAAGTTAAATGATGAGAAACTAAAGAACAAAGGAACTATTTAGTGTTGTCACCAATTGGTCGTCGTATTTTGACCACATTGCAGCTTTCTAATTAATGATAATGAAGATCCAATTTGGAAAGGCGCTTGTTGATTGCTTTTGCACATCGTTCATATTCTGAATCCATTAATCCTAACGTCTTTTGAGCTTCCTATGATTGATCATCCTCAAAATTAAAGTCCGTAAAAGGAGCGGAGTAGTTTAGTAATTTTTAGTCTTAAGTGGAAGTTTCCAATGATGCAATTTTTGTTTTTGCAGATGAAGACTGGAGTCAAACTCAAGTGGTGGCTACAGAGAGCTCACAGTTTTTGGTCCGTCCCAGTTGGCCGGTGACGAATTTGCCACAGACGCCATGTTCTCCGACCCGGCGAACTGCAGCATCTCCGCTTCCACCCCCGCTCCCGAAAAGACCAGAACTGAGGCAGAGGTCGCCGGATGTCTCTGCCCCACCGCCACTTCCTGCATTTTCTCGTGAAAAATTTGAAGGAGTTCGTCAGAAATGGGAGACAATGGATCATCAATATGTGAGGCAAAAGTCACACGATAGTTTGGATGAGGGATATCGGTCTCGCGAGGCTGTGGAAGCAGACTACAGGTTTAAAAATAATGCATTTAAAAATGGATTTTTGGAAATATGGTCTTTATTTGAAATGTTTGGAAATTTCAGACGCCAGTTATCCAGGGAAACTCTTTTGCGGTCTCTAAGCCGATCCAAGACTGGATCCCGGGATAGCCTGGATCGCTGGATTGAGAATGGCGTCCGCTCGAGAGGGATGTGGAGAAAGTTGGAGGACGAACAGCATCATGGGAAGGGTAGCATGATGTCAGACTCCAAAGGTCCTGGTCCACACTCTTCTCTAGTCCAGACCGAAAGATTCCCACAGTCGTCCTCGAATAGCAAATCTGGAAAACAGTATTTGTCCCCAGAAAAGTATCATCGCCCACTTGGTGGTGGTGGTGGGAACAAGGGAAGAAAGGATCAGTCCATTTTACCGTCCCAGAGCAGCAGTCGCATGGATCCAAAGAGACAAACCCTTAACCCCAAAGACAAGTCATACAAGGAGCTCGGAGATCAGGAACGATTTCCAGGATTAGATCGTGAAACTGCTCGATCCCTTCATTCGAGTAGTCAGAATTTGAGTCAACACATTTATTCCGAACCTTCGTTCGACAGTCACCGTTCCAGCCATTCTATTAACAAACCCAAGAAATTCTCCTTCGCTTTCTGGAAGTAGGACGCACGAGGACGCCATGATTATTGACGTCGTTTTGCTGAAAATTGTAATTGCGTCGAGTCAGAGTGTTTTTTGGATACTCGTACGTTATTATTATGAAAGCTCCTATAATTTCAACGTTGCTAAACTGTATGAAAAGACTCAAATGGGTGAGCTTCTTTTTATCCTGGAAGTTCATATTTTAAGCTAAAGCCAAATCTCATAGTTCTTGGAAGGAAAACAGGACGCAATGTCGCAAACTATGCCAATTTCATTGAGGCTTGGTCAAAATATGCAGAAAAGGTCAGGATACTTGGATGCACAGGAAATTAAACTAAACGACAGTATCAGACCTTCCGAATTTCTTATTCGATTTATGCAATAAGTAGAAGACAATCCAAGTTAATTTTGGCAAACCAATATTTCCCATCGGATTACTCTAAGCTCTGGATTACTTTCCAATATTAATACCGAGTAATTTGTTAGACAACTCTATTCCTGCTCTGTGGATTGTTTATGGCATGTATGTATCGGAAATTGGGTTCCTACTGCACCACACTATCCTAACTACCGCATCATCCTCCCTATCTGTATTAATTCCAAATTAAATGTTTTCCTGATCCAAGTCCACTCGCGTCAACTTCGAATCTATTTGTTTCCAATTGCAAATCCAAGATCCATTTCTAATTTGAGATTGTCCATAAGAAGTATTGATGCGTTACCTTACCTGTTTCTTCTTACTAGTTTTAAATAACAATTAACTAGTTGTTGGAATTGCATTGTAGTTTCTCCTAATTTCAATTAATATTAACAATCTACTCGCTTAGTGCATTTTTTTTAACCTTTCCATCTCTTTGTGTATTTTTACAATCAATTTTGTTAAATTTCACATCCTTTTTTTCATTTTCTGTCTTACTACCTTAATGGCTACGGGCTCGGTGGTGTGGTTATGAGACTGTTGATTAATGGAGGGTATGAATATATCACGCATCAGGTTATTTAGAGGTTACTCCACGAAAATTAAATTAGCTGCAACTATTTTATTGTTTAAGTTTTAGTTTCGGATGTCAACCTTATACAGTCAAATTGTAGCTGTATTCGAATATTTGCATATTAACATCTAAGCTTCCAAGTCGCGCTAAAGCCACGAATCTACTCTGGAATTGATTGAGCCCATTTCGTTTCCGACATTATAATTTGTGTAGAAAAAATTTAAACTCCCATTACGTTTTGCAGAAAATCAATCTTAAATCGTCTTGCTAGCAAACAAGTTTTCTATCGGATGAGTTCTAATTATTTAATAATTTTAATTGTATATTATGTAGATAGAAATATAAGTAACTGTTGACTGAACTGTCAAATAAAAGTAAAACTTTCAACACATACACAACCAATCATGGATACCGATATCATTTAATTTCGTATGTTGTAAAATTTAGCAATTTTTGCCAACTTTTGGCATAAACTCCGCCGGCAACGCAAAGGTCATCGAGTTGAAAGCGTCACTTCAGGAAAATCCAATAAAAGTCTCTTTCAGGGTTTTTGACTCTTTCACGTCCCCATTAATGGATGATGAATACGACGAGGAATACTAACTGATAATATAATTATTGCTTACCTCTATTCAATAATCAGTTAACTAAATGTTCTGCAATTTTTTCAATTTGTGTATCACTGAAAAACGCTCAAATGAGCTGCCCATGTGTGGACGGAATGCTGCGTCAAGTGCGTTTACTGCCCATGTGTGCAATTACGTTTAGGTTAGGGAGGGAAACGGGAGGAAGCAAAATCGAAATCACTCAAAAAATTTTTGTTTTGGTTTTGGTTCGGACAGAGTTTAATTGATTTAATTGAGTAGTGAATTAATCAACACTTGGCAAATGGACGGACAGGGAATTGTACCGAAAATGCAACAGTACGGTGTAATACAGCGCGATGGTGAAATCAAGTGTCCAGTTAATTATTGCAATGGTCACTTTAAATTAATGAACAACGCAGAATCAGGTGATGGGGTCCAATGGAGTTGTTCCGGAACAGTTCGGTACCCTAAAACGAAGGCTGTGAAGTGTAAGAAGAGGTATAGAAAATAATCTAACCTAACCTAACCTAACATAAAAGTTAAACCTAACCTAATTTAAAACTAATCTTTTCAGAATGTCAATCCGCCACAAAACTTTTTTCCATAACTCTAATCTGCCTTTGTGGAAAATTGTTGGTTTCTGTCGTCTCTGGGTAAAAAAGTGTAGGTTAAACTTTATTTCGGAAGA
>JAQIWD010000407.1:0-22124 GCA_034694825.1 Anurida granaria
TACCCCAAACTATCTTTTCTTCCCAACCGCGGCAATTTTGAAGTCTTGCCAAATTAATTTTCCGATTTTCTTAATCTTAATTGATTGTTTTTGGTCGATTGATTTGATTATTTACGTCGCATTTAGAAGATTTACTAAAGATGGGGTGTGATGGTGGCACTATCCCGAAGCGAGATGAGTTGGTGAAGACCAAGAAGAAACCAGAACAGGTAAAGTAGTAGTCTTAATTTATATTCCATTTTTATTCCATTGAATTTGATGATTGAGTCAATCGTTCCATTGATTTGATCGATTGACCTAATATGAGTTCGTTTTGTCTAAATTTACAGAAAGACAAGGCAGCTGAATCCAACTTCCGTTGGCAACACTGTGCCTTATCTCAAGCGCCACTCCAGCAGCCAGTAGTTGCCTGTGAAATGGGCCGAATTTATAACAAAGATTCCATAATTGAGGCTCTCCTCAACAAGTCATCAACTGATGAAGCTGCAACCCCTACACCTGCCATGATCTCCCACATCAAGTCACTCCGTGATGTCAAGACTCTGAATCTTACGGAGAACACAGCATGGGCCGAAGCTTCACAAAAAGGAGATGGGTACAATGACGTCAACAAGGCGCAGTGGATTTGTCCAATTTCTGGACAGGAAATGAACGGGATCTTTCGTTTTGTTTTCCTCTGGACATGTGGCTGTGTCTTTAGTGAGAAATCCCAAAAGGAAATCACGGTGAATGAATGTCTAAAGTAAGTAAAATTAATTCTAACTTTTCAGCCCGCCACAAGGTTTCACCACAGGGTTCGATGACTTAAACTTTTTTTAAACAAATTCCTATAGGTGCCAGAAGCCGTTCACTGTTGCAGATGTTATCATCATGAATCCTACTGAGGAAGAGGAGCTTGAATCCCTGAGGAACAAAATGGAGGCTCGGAGGTCTAAGGCAAAGGATGCAAAAAAGGCAAAGAAAGTTCCCAAAGCCGAGTCCACCGTTCCCTCTGCTTCCGCTTCCACGTCCAATACTACTGCCTCATCCACCGAGGTGAATCCTAAGGGGAAGGAATCCAAGATGGCTCCCAGCAAGAATGGAACTGGAGTCCATGAGTTGAATGGAAAAAGACCAGCTGGTGTGGGGAAACTGGAAGGAAAAGATGCCAAGATGGCTAAAATTTCAGGGAATTACAGTGTTGCAAAAGATCCTAATGTCAGTGCAACATACAAGTCCCTGTTTACCAGCAGTGAGATGGCGAGTACACAGCAACGTGCTCATTGGGTTACTTATAATCCCTTCTACAATTAATCAGGCATTCCCATATTACGCGACTTAGGTTACTACTAATTTACTCTCGCTTTTCGATTGTTTTTAACTTCCTTGGTGTATAAAATCCTTCCGAATCAGTACAGATGAATTGAGTCTCTTGCATTGGCCCTTTCATTCAGGTAGGCAAGGTCCTCTGGTTTCATGGTTGATTTTCATTTAATTTAAATTTAAATTTACATTTTTGCTTTGTATGACGCTAATTTTTTAATTGGTGCTTGGATTAATAGTGATGAATTTGATCCCGTTTGTTTGCCCATTGACCGTGGAATGTTGATGGTAAATTTCCGTCAGCGTGGAATACAACGCGAGCCAGTTCCTCAAAGTTCTTTGCATTCAAAACCAACAAGGTCGTTTTCTTGAGGTCATCCGTGTGGAGGAGTGGAGTAATAATGACCCCGTCATCCTCAGCCCCAGCGTTTGGATTGGCAACAAAGACGGGCTCAGGAGTAATCACATTTTTCTCCTTCCAGGTCAAAATTTTACCATTTTCAACGTCAATTTTCACCAACTGGAAAGAAAACAGCGTTAAATTCTGGAACACGTTACCCGTCAGTTTACCAACTTTGGAACTTACTGTATCTGCTTCTGGGAGGGCTTGGTTCTGGCCACGCCCTACGCTAGAGGTGACGCCATAGATGTACCGATACTTGAGCCCATTGAACTTGTAGTTGATGCGTGGAAATTCAAACCATTCGTCAATGAACATTTCTGGCTTCACGTCTACAATGGCGTCATTCCCTGCACGGACGGTAGCAGTGGCCTTGCTGTCCTTCAAAGTGACCAAGTTCCCGGAGTTCCCCTTTGGAATAGTGAGGGGTAGGACGTAACGCCTTCCAGACCCACCGCTGTTCCAAACTTTGTCAATTGTATTCTTCTCCATGTTCTCACAAATAAACTGGAAGGCAATCAAAAGAAGACGCTGAGCATCACTGAATCTTTCGGATTCTAAATGGGAAATCTTACGGCTCCACTGTCGTATCCTGCGACGTCCACGACAAGTTGTCCATCCTCTTCGTAAGCGTTGATGTGGTGAAAGGTGAAGAGTTTATCAGTCTCATAAACAATGGGATGATTCGTCCCATTTCCAATTGAGACCACGTGGAAGCGTGTCTTTTGTCCCGATTGCCAATGGTAAGCATCCTTTGGCACAGTTCCATTCCTCTTTCCTTCTTTCGTCATCATTTCCGAAAGGTGCAGCCGAAGTGGGGCTTCGATGAAGATGATCTTGTCCTTGGTAAGTCCAAAGGAGTGAAAGTAAGATGGCGTAGGTCTAGTTGTAGCTGGAATTTCGGCAATTTTTTTGGCATCCGTAAAACTGGATTCTGCGATGACATAAAAAAAAAACAAAGCGTCATTTGCAGCCTTCAGCGCAATTTTCACCCTAAGAGATAGCTTGGCGCCATCAGCGGTCAGTTACCGAGGGTGTTGAACTTTGGTGGGACTTCGAAGAAGGCATAGTGGGGTCCTTTAGCATGTGTGAAATGGTTGCCCATGTTAATCACATTTCCATTCTCAAGGACATGCGGATGGGCAGTGGCGGAGTTAATGGCCAAGTAGTCCGAAATTACTGTTTTGTCACCAACTGGCAAAAGGGTCTCTGGGTGGATTCTCCGGACGTGGTACGTCTCCGTCATGGCGTACAGTTGGTCACCATAGTAGCCGACATTGACCGAGCAGTTGTCCCTCAAGGGCAGACTTGGCTTCTCCTTTCCCTCTTCATATTCCGTCTTCAGTGATGAGAAAATTTTAGAACAAGCGTCAGGGATCGCTTGGGTTCCGAATTCCGAGACAACGATCCGCTGTGCCTCCATGTTCTGGCGGTAGGTGTCACTTTCCAGGGGACGGTGACTGTAGGTCGCCTTAATAAACATTTTCACAATGAATTCCAAGATCAAATGGAAGTATTGTGAGGTCACCCTACCTTTCCGCCAGCGATATGGATGCGATGGAGAACTGCGAGTCCATCAAAGGCGTGCTTGTATTCGTCGGATCCTACTTTCTGTATCCCTGGTCCATTCCTGGTCAGCGTCCCTTCTACCCATGTTGGAATGGAGCCTGGAAATGAAAGTAAACTGAGCATTTCCATTTAAAATCAATTCATTTTTCAGTTTTACCCTTGGCAGTCCCCTCTATTGGTTCAAGGGTTGGCTTGTCACAGTGCCTAAAATAGAGGGATGATTTGTTTGGCTTGGACATTTTTAACGTATCAATAGTCTGTAAGTGTCAAGTACTTTAAAGTGATGATTTGCCGATGGAGTCTGTCCTAAAAAGCAAGTGTATTTATACATGGTTCAAGTTGGTGTGGTGTTGGCAATTGATTATGATTAGGCGTGAAAACCAAAATGAACTTGTGACCTCTGGATATGGGGTGACCATGTGAGGAGATACGAAGCCGTGCCGTGATCATTCGGAGCTGAATCATCCCCTCAAGTCATGTGAATTATCAACTCAAAACAATCATGTGGCTCAAAGATAACTCCCAAGTCCCAAAGCGTAAACTAAACGGTCGAACGACAAAACACTCCAGGAATTTCCAGGGGCTCAAGCTCAACAATAAAGGAAAAGTTACTTGCACTCAATCAATTGGGATCGTAAAAGAGACAAGCGAAGTTAAACTGAAGAGAAGATTTTCTATTAAACAATACAGCATACAGCGCATTTTCCAATTTATTTCCACTGACATAAATATTAGATTACTTCTCGGAAAGAGGTGTTTTAGAGAAATATATAAGTTGCCAGAGTTTAAATTACCTTCGCTTCAGACGACTTGTTGCACCTGAAGGTCAAAACTTTCTTCCGGTAAGTAAAGAAATCCTTCGATGTCAAAGAAAAGGGTGTGCGTCATGATGAGGAAGAAGGAAGCTCCAATCACCCAAAACAACACCGCTCCAGCTCTATAAATCACATTTAAGTCAAATCTAAAAATCCTGATTATAAAATTAAGTAAATTACCCAGCAAGATATAAGATTGGCATTGAGCAGAGTCCAAGAATAGAGAACTGTTGAGGAACGGTGAGTTGGTGACCGAAAACCACAGCCAGTCGGTTGTTGGTAAAGACCCAGTATGAGGCAATGAATAAAAGCACCATTACCAACAGTAGAAACGGGGAGGTAATTCTGCAAAACGAATACAATTAGTTTGGGTACCCTCTCATTGGGATTCAGAAATTGAGAAAATAATCGAATAATCCGCTTACAGGCAATAGAGAAAAAATCCAAGGAATACGAAGAGGTAATTACTTTGGAAGTATTCCAGGTTCTTGATAAGTCGGCGTGGTACTTTCTGAGCATTTTCCGGTACTTTGTACAAGTCGCTGGAGAATACTGTCTTCCATGGTCTAATGGTCGCACGCCTCCATGCAAGCCATTCCATCACCTGTTGCTTGGATACTTGGAACTTATCCATTTGAAAGAATCCAATCTTCCCATCATCCCTAAAAGTAGGCCAAAAAGGTGACTGAGACAACAGAAGAGCTGGAGGTCAAATATAAACATAAAGAAAAGAAAAAACGCACTGTAATTTGATTCCACCTGTGGAGGTGGATCCTCCTCCAGAAATATTTCCTAGTGATGAATCCTCCATATCAATGACATTCATCTTGGAAAGGACGGAGAGATGTAAGTCTTCTTCAGCAAATGTCAAACTTAATTTGATGAGTCCATTTAATTCGACAGAGCAGAGAACAGCACTTTCTCAGCTGTCTGGATGATACTGATGACTATAATAAGATCGAGAAAGGGAGAGAGAGAACTATATAATCCGAGTTATCACGTGGAATCCAAGCTAATTTAAAGGGGAAAAGGAAAGTAACATCCCTCCTGTGTTGTTGGCGGTGGTGGTGGTTTTAGTGTTTTCTGTAAAACTATGTCAAGTGCTTGTCCTGTCACCTGTGACCTCATTTTAAATCAACAAAGCTTGATTTCTGTTAAGAAAAGTTAAGGGGATATCCCTTATTTATAATCCAGAAACCGGGAGACCTTATGACTCATTCATAACATTAGTCAGCTGGTTAGGATTAAGAATCAATGGAAAAGGGCATCAACCTCCAGGAATGGAATGTTGGAATTCAAGAGTGTTTTTTTCTACTAACGTCTCATCCTTTTGTCAAGTGAGAACTGGAAAGATGAGTTACTAAAAAACCGAGTTACAGGTCCCGATTGGACCGTTTGTTTGTTGGCCCAGGTAGGTGATGGTGGCATAATTGATTTTTGATAGAAATAATTTGTTTTAAACTCGATGTCAAAAATTCCTTCGCGTTTTTGAAATTTTTTGGCAACAATCCTCACCCAGGATTTTTTTGATTTGGAAGAGCGTCACCTCCCAATTCATCTGAGTCTTATAAAAACCCTGACCTCACATAATTTAGAAAAGGAAAATTCACATTTAGGAAATTTTGGTCAGTTGTACCCTTGGCAGTACCCTCCCCCTCCAGAGGTTCAGGGGTTGCCTTGTCGCATTGTTATCGGAACTATTAAGTCTGTACGCGTCAATTAGTTTAAACTGATGTCAACGACTTGTCGATGATGGAGGTTGTCAAACAAATAGCAAGTGTATTTAACTAATGAATGATTAGGACAAAATGGACTTCTGACCTCTTTGACACGGGGGATCATGTGAAGAGATACGAAGCTGTGGATACAACAAGACACTTTCTTATCCATGATCGATCATTCGGAATCGGAACTGAAGCATGAAGCGTCTCGCAATTCATATGAATTTTATCAGCACAAAACAATCCGGCTGGCTCAAAGTTTACAAAATCCCTGGCTTATTGTTATCCCATACATAATTGTCATGTGCGTTGATACCCCCAATAAATTATTTGAATCTGATTCCAATAAATGATCATCAATCATGGGACTAACTTAAACAATCAACTAATTACACCCGGTATTGTCAAAGGGAAGATTTGGGTCAAATCGGACTTTATGATCTAAATGCCTTGAAAATTGCAGGTGCAAACAGAATTGTGGATTGGTAGTCATAATTCTAAAGTTTTAGGAAGTGTTTGCAAAAATTAGTCCTAAATTAATTAACTTTGTAGAAATTAATCAATTGTTCAAATCAACGATGAATTGATGATTAACTTGTTCGTGTTATTTTTCAGCAGCATAGCTTCGTGTCGAAACGCGATGAAAGGCGGCGGTAATTTCATCATTTCGTTTCAAACTGTGCCGTTTTGCTTTGGATTCTGGAAACAACAAATCCAAACCTCGTTAATTGATTAATTAATGCGCTGAACCTACCTTGGAGTAGACTACAATGGGTACCGAAGGAGGAACAACGTCGCCGTTGGAACCGCCGAGTGAGGTCAACTGCTCCAGCTGCTCCTTCCAGCTGACACCTTCCAGCCCTCCTGTCAATGAAATCCACATTTACTCGGCTACAAATGAATTTGAGAAAAGTGTAACAATCTTGGATGCACTTTCGGAAATATTTGGAATCACCAACACTCCACCCAGCACCACAATGTCGTCCCCCGTCGCCGCCTCGACTGTTACTGTTGACAAGGACAATCTGAAACTAGCAAGGGACGCTGGTGTGACGCTTTTGATGTGCTCCCAATGTGCTGAAATTTTATCCGTTCTGTACAAGGATTTCTTGACTCTTGTTCAAATCTCAGCAGCTACTGGATACATGACCGGTTTGCTCCGTCACATGGATACTTGGCAGAAGAAATTTCTTTCCGAATCTGATGCAGTAATTATTATTCACGGAGAGGAGGAAATTACAATTTTTGATCATGAGCCAATCGCTTTTGAAATGGCGTCGGAGCTCAATCAGGTTCAGGACCATACTGCTGACTGCATTGATGACTATTATGATCCCCAGGACCAGAAGGGTAACGAAGGCGATCCGGTTTCCGTAGAGTTCGTGTCAGTTTCTTCTGCTTCCCATGGTAAGCTTTTGCTAGAACGTATTGGTTTTGGTCTGGATTGGATTAATTGAAGTTGTTTTGCTTATGAAGCAGAGCAAAGGGAAGCAACGGAGCCAACATCGGTCCGAAGAAAACGGAAACGAAGGAGGAATCTGGACTCTAATTCTGTGTCTGTCCCGAAGAAATGGCGGAGCGCACCACCTCCACCGCGAGGATCAGGACCAACTCGTCATTTCTTCCGATGCAATCTTTGTCCGAAAGCATTTTTCCTAAACTGGGAACTCCGTGACCACTCTCTACACTTCCATGAAGGGAAACAACGAACAGCCTGCGGAAAGTGTGACTGGGAATACTTTCCAGAAATATTCACGACCGAGACCCATACGTGTCCAAGACAAGCGGAGGACTCCGACGATGAATCATCGGCACTGATTTCCTGTCCATTGTGTACTAGCACATTTCGGACAGAAGCAATAATGAAACAACACCTTGACGCTGCTCACGTTCTTGACACTGTGAAATTTGGGTGTGTAATTTGCCACAAGAATTGTATTCGTCGCGCCACCCTCCTCCAGCACTATTTCCTACGTAAGGTCGCACACGAAGAGATTGTTGGAGGCTGAAAATTTAATTCAATTATTCTTGATTTTAGATCATCCTGAGACGCGTCACGGACAAACTGACCAATGGCAATGCTCGCATTGTGGAATGACCTTTGGCGAGGAAACTGAACTCTCCAGCCATACTACAACGACCCATGCTAAAGAACTTGAAGAAAGGCCTGAAGTTTGTAACTTCTGTGAAAAACGTTTCCCAGATCGAGAAGGAAAGGCTGCTCACATGCGACATGCTCATGGATACCACAAAAGGACCAAGAACAAAAGTTCACCGGATGCTCACCCTTGTCAACTTTGTCCTCGTCCTGGGAAGGTAAGCGAGGTGACACTTTGATTCTGAATTCACGGGTTGATCATTTCCTTGTGCCTTGTTTCAGACCTTCATCAGTGCAAAACGTCTCCGGAAGCACATGAAGACCACGCATGGGAATAGTGAAGAAAAGAAGCATCAGTGCAACATTTGCGCCAAGCGATTCTGGACAGGTGCTAAACTGAGGACGCACATGGGGTAAGTTCTCCATCACCAAGGATTCGACCTCTACCTTTTACGTGTACTGGCGTAGTTTTAATTCCTGTTTACCTCCAGGATACACACGTACGGGACGAACTCAAATACGAAGATACCCAATGAGTTCAAAGAGTACAACTTAAAGTACAACTGCAAGTACTGCCCAGTAACTTTTGACTACAAGGCTCACATGGATCTTCACAACAGAAACTTTCACCTCTCCAAGGAAATCTCTCACACCTGCCCAGTCTGTGCTGAGAAGTTCTCATCAAACGTGGAATATTTAATACACCGGAGGTTAGAAAAAACAGCTACAATTTTGGAAAGTAATTTAAGATTATCACCAGTGGATTAATGTTTCTTTTTAATAGGAAGCACATGACTCCGGAAGAGAGGAAAGTGAACACGTGGACTTCCAAAGGAGCTGAAGGGGAGTTCGATTGTGACATTTGCCTGAAAACGTACACTACACTGAAGAATCTAGTAAGATCTCCCCCCATTTGCATGAATTTTCATAATCAATCGCCAATGGTCGATTAATTTTTGGTACTCCTTCCAGTCGACGCATCACAATTATGTCCACGTTGGAAACTCCGTCATCAACTGTGAGCTGTGCAAAAAGGAACTCCGTGCCCGTAACCTCACATACCACTACAAAACATTCCACCCAGAGAAACATGCTGAAATGGAGCAGGCAGCTGCGCTTGACGAAGAAATATCCAAAGTACCCGAAACATTGACATGTGACGTTTGTCACAATGGGAAGACCTACTCTTCGAAATTTTCATTGCTCGAGCACAAAGGGATCCATGGCGGAACGCATCTCAAGGTCGCTTGCCCCCAATGTGAGGTCAAAGTAAGGTCCAACTCCAGGTTAGAGCTACACCTCCGTCGCGTGCATTCCGCTACTGGCGACCCTTTACCAATTCCAACTCCCCGGAAGCCTCCACAACAGAGAAAAACAGCCCTTTCCATGATTACGAAAGGTCCAGATGGAGGATACATTTGCACCATTTGCAACAATGGGAAGTTGTATGCCTCTCTCAAGACCCTAAGGGAACATCAGTTGATCCACAATGATGCCCATTTGAAATTTACGTGCGACCTTTGTGGGCACAGAGTAAGGAGGGAGTCCCATTTGAGAGCCCACATGAAGACTGCTCATCCACCCAAAATCCGTGACGACGATTACCGTCGTGATGTCAAGAAAGGCAAGAGGAAGCACTGGGCGGTCGTGGTATCCGAGCAGCTTGAAGACGAACCACCATCACGACCGGAGTTGACCCCGACGCTTATCCTCATAAAACCTGAAAATATTGAGGAAGACATGTTCCTGTCCCATGATGAGCAGGAGGATTCTTTTATCAAATTTTATAATTTTGACGAAATTGAAAGGGAGAAGCGACTTCAAATTCGGTTGACCCGGATTAGGGAACGTGCGCCATATTTTTAGACAAAAATTTTTCAGGAATTCCATGAAGACGGGATTCCGTTTACACTTTACTTGCGCTGTACAAGCAAACAAACGACGAGACTCCAAATAAATTAGAATCTTTTAGGTAATTTTGTATAAATTTTTAACGATATTTATGTAATGGTGAATCCCGTTAGTCAAATTCTATTCGCCATCTTGTGGTGGTCGAATCTCAAAATTTGTCCCGGTCAGACCCTCCTCAGCCAGAACCCAAGATACAAGGGCCCGACGGACTGTGACGAAATTGTCAAGAATCATTACACGGCATTTTCCGAGTACCCGCAACTAGATCCTACGACTTCAATTAACTTTCTGGAAATGGGTGACCCTTGTAACCATGCCGCAGAGGAAGAGTTCTTGAGGGAAATGAGAACGGCCTTCTTGAACGGTACGTCGCCTCATACTCATTCCGAACGGTGGTGCAATCTGATCCGCTGATTTTTATTTCCAGGTATTGAGAACGGTGAACGGATGCGCCTGCTTGCACAAATTTGGGAGCGCTGGAGAGCTGAAGCAAGCTCCGGGAGTATTGCCGGGAAGCGAATCTGCAACCCCAAGGTATGCAAATAAATAACAGTTTTTTATGTCAACCCATTTCGTTTGAAAGCTCGCTAATATTATTACATAAATAAATATCACTTCATATGAAATGGTTACGAGATGGTTTGCTGTTTCTAGCGGCTTCTGGAGTGTCAAGCCAGCACGCAGAGATGCGTTTGTCGTAAGTGAAATTAAGTCAAGTCACGTGAAAACAATGAGGATCAAGAGGTCAATGACCATAGTATCCCATTCTTTTTTCCCATAATTTAGGATCTACGATGAAACTTTTTGATGCCAAGGATCGTCAATTTGATGATGAGATTGCGATCGATGTCGTTGTGACGGAGAAGGAAATTCCGTACACGAGTACTTTTGAGACTGTGACGGAGTGCAAGGCAAAGGTCAACAGCATCTGTCAATGGAATGTTCCTTTCCTCGGATTCTGTTTCATCCCTTGTGCTCAAAACGGATCAGCCTGCGTGGGTCAACCGGATGACGCGAAGCGATGCCGTATCTGTAATCCACCCAAGGATATTGGAGGGGATGCCGATGGGCACAACAAATGTTTCCAGGAAGCACATCAAGGTCACTCTGTTGGAGAGAGAATGACCATCAGTCCCTTAACCTTTACCCTCATCTTTGGTCTCTCCTGCCTTTCTTCGCTCACCTAATAAATTCAGCAGCAGTAGCATCGCCGTCAACCGCAATTCAATAATACCCAACACCTTTTTTCTCAATACATAACGAAAAATTGCCGGAAAACCACGATGACTTCCGGTCCGGCCATGAGCAATCCCTTTTTTACCAATTGCTGGATTTGTGTAAACATTGCCAACACTGCAGTCCCAATTGCTCTAAAACTTAGCTGAGTCTCTGCACTTGTATAATTTTGGAGACGCCCCTGGCGACAATGTCGCACGTGGACGAGACGGCCATGACCCTGCTGCGACCAGGGCAGCGGGAGCGACGCGCTGTCCCTGCCCATCATCGCTCAACATGGTCTTCCCCTCCCCAGTTTTTTCACCAGAATTCCTACAACATTTGTATGGATTTGGTGATACTGATTATAACGTTCAGTGAGATTTCCTTGGTCCTCTACCTTTCCATCCATCACTTCCTGGATGCTAACGACAAGGACGTGGAAGCGATGGCCATGTTGCTCCCGATTGCGCTGAATTTCATCGGGGTCATTTATTTTTTATCCAAGTAAGTCTTGAAATATTTACCTCTTAGCCTTAGTTCTCAGATTCCTAGCCATTTCGGAATAAATTTTGTCCCGTCTAACAGCGCGGAGGAACGAGCCCAATTCGAGAGCATTGGGTGCACGAAATGCTGCACGGACATTCTCCAGTTTCCGGTCATCGGACCTGTTTTCACGTAATTGTTGCCATTTTGCTAAAAGTTTGCTAAAATCCGTTGCTGTTTGCTAAATTTCGCACGTTGACCTTTGGTTCTTCCAGAGCATTAACCATTTTCCTGATTTCCTGTGGCTGGGCTCATAGTATGGAAAACTACCAGCGCCTGGAAGCGTCAGCGGCCAAATGTCGCCTGATGACAACTTTCTTCTCTGCGGCTCCAGAAGCGGTTGTCCAATTGACGGTCCTCCTTGTCAGCGAATCGGATCATCTCAACCTGTCAAGTAAGGAAACACGGCGCTGATTGGTTCTCCACAACTATCTTCCGTCCTGATTGGTTGACTTATGAACCCTTGATCTTGTGATTTCCAGAATACTTTGAGATTGTGGTGGTGATCATCTCAGTGATTGCTCTCGCAGAAGCCAACACCTTTAGCCTCATTACCAACTACTTCCGGATCTTCCACAAGTATGAGCCCAAGGATTGGCACATTCCTCACAAAGCCAAATTCTGGCAGAAACTCCTCCTCTTTCTCCATTCCTTTACGTCCGTTGGGTCTCGGATTGTGGCCATGGCATTTGTGAAGGCTGCCATCTTTTACTACTCAGGTTCCGAAATGTTTGCAATGGTCCTCGTGATTAGTTTACTGGCAGAAGTTGGCTACCGGACCTTGGTCTACTACATTGCTCGATGCATCAAGTACTTGTGCCTCAAGGAAGAAGTCCCGAGTGGATGCTACGAATCCATGAATTACGCCTGGAGAGAAACAATCCTCAGTTTTGGATTCCAGTCCCAGAATATCTGCGTCCAGGCTTGGTTTTATATCGAGAACATTGGGTCATTCATTTTCTGGGTATTTGCGGTAGAAGGACCGGTTCGGAGCAATGCGGATTTACGCTGGGTCCGGGTATTACCTTTCATCCCCATTTCCATCATCTTCTGCACTCTCATTGGTCTTTCTTTCCTGTTCCTCCTCATCCTTCATTGCACGAAATTATTTGTATTTCGAGGACCATTTTATAGGCGAACCTAATCCACGTTTTCTTTAAAACGTAATAAAGTGAGCCCTTGACCTTTGCTCAAAGAACCTGGGGAATGACGAATGATTTTCAAGGTTTACGAATTGGAAATTACCCGTGAAACCCACTAAGGCATGTAATTGCGCTTGGTTTCAATGTATTTTAGTCTTTTGACAACGTGAGAATGTTAAAGTAAGAATTGAGGTTAAATGAGGACAAGTTGCAATGCCGTTTAGACCGTAGCGCGGGGCTATTCTTTGTCACTACCATTAGAAACGCATTGGTTTAGATTATGCATGGTGCAACTGCCGATCGGGGTCAACGGGGATCGTCACCGTTTGAGTTACTTCAGTCAAATGCTGCTGACTGACACTGAAAAAATGACGATCCCAGTAGGGGGATGGCGTTTTTCGGTTATTTCCAGCTTTAGGGGTCTTCAATGGGCTCTGGAAGTTAGTGCTGGAACTCAATTCTTCAATCGCATCTGGATAGAGTCTTAGATTCAATGACATGACTTTGCAACTCTATATAAATTCCTGATTCCTCCATTATTGATTAACTTACCTAAAAACTAGGGGGAAAACGTGACACTCCAAATGCCAGTTTTTGGTTTTTGGGGCACGTTGTCTGAAGTCCGTTTAGCCACGGCCAGCGTCACCGTCAATTGGTCAAAAAATAAGGAAGAACGATAGAAAGCCTTGAGAGACAAAGTATATAAAACTTAGGAGGATTCCTATTTTCGGCATCTTTTGATTTCATTCACAGTAGCAGCAGCAACTTTCTTCAAAAAATGGATCTGAGAAAGGTATCCTTTGATTTTTTGATTCACGTACATGGATTTTGTAAACTAATTCATGGATTTTGGATTAAAACTTTGTACTAGATTTGGGTCTACATGGCCTTGATTCTGGTGGGAATTATGGCTCTGATGCCAACTGGTGGAGAATGCTTAAAGAAATTACTCAAGAAGAAGCATGGTGGAGGCGGGGGAAGAAGAGGTGGAGGTGGAGGTGGTGGATACGGACGACCAAGTTACGGTGGTGGCGGTGGAAAATCTTACGGTAAGATCCTCCATTTCTCCATTAAATTATTTACGATTAATTAAATATGTATTAAATTAATTTATTAATACACTTTAGGAAAGTAAACGCCTGCTTCAGCTTCCTGGTTTCTGAACCCAGCCACCCATTTCTCCTAACTTGACATAACCTTACCACCTTAATTTTTAACCGTATAGTTTAACCGCACGTTTTTGGCACTAATAAATGGAGACCTATCCTTTGAACTTTATGATTTTGCAATGACCTGCATTGGGATTTCCAATGGCAATTTCTTGACATCTTTTGGTGAGATTTCGTTCTGGAAGTGTTTGACCACAAGGAGCGTGTAGACCCTGTACAAAATGTACAAGAATCCAAGTCCACCGGCCATGTACAAAACCCCTTGGTCATCCGTAATGGCGAGCCAATAAATGAGGGCAAAGGAAAAGAGAACGAGGAGAATCAGGCGGATTTTGATCCAATTGTCACAAAGTCCTGCATTTTTCTGCAATAAATTAGGGAATGAGGTCAAGATTACATGAGTACTGCAAGAATGACGCTGATAGTTGACATTACATTTTTAAGGGCGCTGAGAATAATATTGGTGAGGCAGCATTCCACAAAGAAAATGGCAACAGCGATTACAATTCCAACGATATTCGGAGAACCTAGGCAGGACCGGAAGTAGAATTAATTAAAAAGCTAAGAATATTAATGGCATTTCACTTTCTACCTTCGTGTTTTGGACTTTCACTTCCGGTCTTTGGGGGTGGGAGGAGATAGCCAGGGACCAGGGCACAGGTCAAGATCCACGCCATCAGAACCACAATGCCCAACAACTGCAATCAATAGTTTCAACGATGCTTAACTTTTGAATACAAAAAATCCTCTAGTCTTCTCGACATTTTAAAACTTACGACGTCAATGTACGCGATGATTCTCACGGTCGCCTTCCCCGTTTTCCCACAGCATTTAAAGATGTTACCCATTTTCAGGTGGTTGGTTGGACAGGAAAACTTCCTTCCAGAAATCTCGTAAAACTGTGATGAATTTTGTATCAAAATTCCTGGAGCGAAAAGAGTCGTTCCCAAGGACTGGAATCACTGAAATTGGAGCACAAAACCCGACTCCTCTGCCCAATCTTTGTTTGCTCTTAGAAAAAGACGCGAGTGGTGAGTGAGTCGGTTGGGATCTTTTGACCACAATACCCAAGATGGATCGAAGCCACAAACCGGATGTGGGGATCAAAAGTAATTTCTGTTTTAATTAGATAACTTTTGTGTGTAGTAGACTACTGGGAGTTGGTCTAGATTTTATTAGGGTTCGCATAGATCCTTAGTCCTAAATCATATCCGTGAAAGGCCATGAGCAAGTCTGATCGGAATGACCTAACGATGATAATGCTATACCCCCTGTACCCAACTGCCAGCAGGAGAATCAGCGTGAAGGAAGCGATGTGCCAGTAGCTCCTAAATGGCATCAGCGTCATTTCAAATACGAACCCAAACGTCCCTATTGCTAGGAGGACTAGGCGAATTTGTACCCAGAGGTAACACTTGGCAGGATCCCTCTACAAACAATAACAATAAACCTCCACTTTTCAACAATGGAATGTAACAATGGAATTGAACAAGTAATTTACCTGAAGTATGGCACACAATAGAAGCGCCACCAGGGCAAATTCTGCAATGAAAACGCAAATCATGGCTACGAGTCCCATCGTCAGGGACTCCTCAAAAGAACTTGCATCAGGGAGGTAATTGGCTGGAAACAAAAATGAAGAGTCGATGGAAGGGTTTAGGAAGAATTCGGGAAAGAAGATCACGATGAGTCCCGTCGTGACATGGATGAGAGCATAGGCCTTGGAAAATTGAAAACAAAATTTAGAATTTAAGTATCAAGGTATAAAATGAAGACCAAAAAATGGTAAACTCACGAGGTCAATCGTTGCCACCAACAATGAGCCCAACCGATACGAATTTCCGAACCAGTAGTTACTACGCATTCTGGAGCAATTGCAGAAATTGTGGCAGAACTAACACTACTTTTCACATGCTGTTATTTTTCCAATTTCGAAGAGGTAGAATGAATAGAAAAGTAGATGAGTAACAATGGGGGACTGAGGAAGAAAAGAAACTTGAACAAAAGAGCTCCCAAGTTGTAGACTAATTAAAATGCACATCACAATGGGATACATCACAAGTTTAACAATTAGTTAAACTTTATGGGCCTTATCGTCTTTTAATGGTTTTGAGGTTTTGTGTTTTTCTTCCATTTGACATGGTCGTAAATGGTGGGGGGGGGGGTGGTAAAGGCAGTGAATGGTCGTCAACTTCCCGTCGTAAACGTTTTCAAACTGCTAACTTTCGCCAAAGATAGTATTGGTGGAAGTTCTTGGAGTTTCGGTTCAATCATCCAACTGATTATCGCCAGCTGAACAGATTTTGCTAAAATTGTACGTGTAGCATGGGTAATGAGAGGAAGGACGCCACTTTGATAAGATCAATCGATATCGGACTACGTACAAACTTTGTAGACTGAACTAGACGAACTTCCCACAAATACAATTGAGCAAAATAAAATTGAAGTTGGTTGGCCGTTGGCCTTCAAACGCGTCAATTTTGCAACAATGTGACATTTTTACTGGAAGTGTGTTGAAAACTATAAAACTGTTTGATGTGAATGGTAATGAAACTGTGAATACTTTTTAGACTAATTGGTACGTCCTGCCCATGATGCTCTTGTATGCCAATTCTTCCAGGAAAGTGATAACAATGAGTCCATATCCCCTGTAAATCATGTATAAGATCCCAACGCTTCCCTGCTTCAGAACAATGACGGGGTTATCAACGTATCGTAAATTAATCGTCCGAACCACCAATGAGATGAACGTCAGGAGGAAAAAGAGCAAGCGAATACGAAACCAAATTTTCAATCGTTTTCCATCAAGCTTCCAAAGTCACCAACAAAATTATATAATTTTAGAGTTAAAATTTGATTGATTTCCATTAGGTTGTCCGTGGTTATGTCCGGGACATTTACCTTTCGAATTCCATGGAAGAGTAAAATTGAAAGAGATGCTTCAACAATGAAAGTCACAAAACTGAAGGCGATGAGGAAATTTTCTGTGATCTCTACTCAAGAATTTAAAATTACAATTTTGCAAAAAAAAAAAGGTTCATCATAGAATAAACTGGAAAACTTACGAATTGTTACAAAGAATTGGAATGGCAATTGGAGGATTTGGAGGATGAGCGTATCCCATCCATTTCCATTGTTAATGAAATCCAGAAGTGGGGTGTAGTTGTAAGTGAAGCCAATTACTATCGCAATATTCGCCAAGATCTTGAAAACAAAAGCAAGTACATAGGTCAATGGTCAAAGTTGAATGGTCAATTTATTGTCAATTACCAAATCGATGACGGCAACAATGTACCCATTCCGCCTAATTGCAGTCCCGCTATTAAATATACTCCAATTCTGGAACCACTCCATTAGGACTCCTTATAGGCTTTAAGAGAATGAATTATTTTGCCAATGTGGGGATGAGCTTAAGCGCAGCAACATAATTCGGGCTGGACAAGTCTGCGGTTTGTGAATTCCGGAAAGATAACCCGCCCCCCCCCCCCTCACCAATAGTACAACAGCAAGGATTTAATTTAAACTAAAGGAAAACAATAGAAGGCTAATTTACATGCACTGTCATCAATTTTACTTAAGGTTCAACTTTGACCGCAGCAGATTCTAAGCTCTGATTGGATCCCGGGTGATTGGAACGGGGGGAGTTTGGAAGGGGGGCAATGGGGGGAAGCGTCCATTCGTAGTACTTTACCACCCAGAGCTCAAAGACTCGGTAGAGGAACAATGGGCTGAGGGTCAGGAGGTCAGTCGCAACGGAATCCGGACGCACCACTAGTCCATACGTCGTAAATCCACCAAAGAGGACAATGTGTATGGACAGGCGGATTTCAAACCAGAGGCCAGCCTGGTTCGGATCTTCCTATATGGCAATCAATAAAATTAATTAATCGTGTAGCTGTTATGAATTGCTCCGATTAATCACGATTACATACCTTCATAATTGCATTTCGGAGCGTGACAAAGAGTCCATACTCTCCCAGCGTATGGAACATGACGACAAGTGCAACAAGGAAAACCGCAATTTCTGCAAAGTTAACACAAAGGTCAAGGGTCAAAGGAACAGTGGCAGCGCATCTTTCCACTTACTAGTTGTTGCTTTTACTTTGAAGTAAAAGGATTCTCCATACTTGGCTTCAAATGATTCCAGACTGTGGAATCCCTGAGGGTAGAGCAAGTAGACGCAGTACGTAATTCCGCCAATCACAACAATCAACCCCAAAATCTATACAACGGGGGATTCAATTGTTAAACAACGCTTCAGTCCCTGAAAACTGTGCCGTTGAGACTACTCACCGAATCGATGACGCAGACAATGGAAACTCCCGTTTTGGCTGGAAGGCAGCGTACGGGATTTACCGACTTGAAATCTTCCCATTTTCCCATTCTCACCGAAACGAAGTTAATGAAATGAAGATGTCTATCAGTTTCATTCCAAGTTTGTAAATTTTTGGACAATTCGCCAACTTCTACGCCATTGTGGTTTTAAAACGCATAAGGAAAATGAGCGAATTTATTTTCTTAGCCCAAAATGCTCTTTTGTCGGGGAATTTCCGTTTCTGTGGCTAACAGAGGCAAGCAGGCACTGCTAACTGTCAAAAAAGTTAAGACGAAATTAAAGATGAGCCCTTAGCAAGGATTTTCAGCGGCATTCTACTTGAGTTCCCATCTATGCATGCAATTTGGCCCTTGACCCTACATCCTGATGACATGATCTCAGTTAGTTCCTCTAGGCTTAAGAAACTCACTAAATTAGGTTAAAAATTACTATTTCTTTATCATCAAAATGTAGATTAGTGTACCCATGAGACAAAGGTCGAAGGTGACGCAATCATCATCATCCGCGATCCGCCCTCCTCATCTTCTTTGGAAAGAATTAAGAAATGTGTCCATCACGAGGCAAGTTTCAAGAGCTTGCCAATTTTGTTCTTTCACTAAAACATGTGCAATTAATTCAAAGTCCAAGCAATGGGTAAACCCCAGGCGACCTTTGCCCTCTAAGGAAATGGATTTGGTTATTGTTAGAAGAGTGGATGCGTCCCTAAAGCATGTTCTTCGTCCCCCGTGGTTAAAGTTCTATGGGAAGGAACTGAAGAGTTATGTATTTTGAGGGACCCTTGACCCCTTGAAGGTTCTTGAAGCTACCGTACCCCCAATCAGTCTCGCCGACCATGACGTCGAGATAAAAGTGAAGCTTGTATGATGCTCCAGTGAACCAACAGGGGGTTTTTAACTCCTTCCATCCCAGCACTTATGCATAACTATGCCCTGCCTTGGTTTAATGAAGTCTGGAGTGTAGTTAGCTCAGAGCGTAGTGAGGAGTAATTTCAATTGCTGAGACCACCACTGATAATGCTCTGATTCTGATAAAATGACATGACATGGATCTCACCCTTCCCTTTTCCTCTTCATCTCTTCAAGAAGTGACATCCTTGTCCGCCTGATTCTCCAAAATGGTTGCTGGAAAGATCCTCATCTCAGATCCCCTGGATACCGTCTGTGCCGAGATCCTTCGGAAGAATGGATTCGAAGTGGACCAATTGAAACTCACCAAGGAAGAGCTCCTGGCCACCATCAAGGTACGACTGATCTCCGTTCTTGAATTTCCGTACCACCATCCAGGCCACGCCCTTAACTCCTTGCTTCCATTTCCAGAATTACGATGGTCTCATTGTCCGATCCGAGACCAAGGTCACGGCAGAAGTACTCAAGGCTGCACCCAAGTTGAGGATCGTAGGTCGTGCTGGAACTGGAACTGATAACATTGATATTGATGTCGCCACTGCCCAGAACGTCCTTGTAATGAAGTGCGTAAGATTCAATTAAACTACCTCCTCCCCCGGGTGTGGAACAATGGGTGGGTTCAATTTGTGTACTGTTTTCTTTGATTTTATTAATAGCACTCCTGGTGGTAATACGCTGAGTGCTGCCGAGCACACTTGCATCTTGATTGCCTCCATGGCCCGGTGAGTGTTTAGTCTTCATTTTAATTAACTCCCAGTCACCATCACCACAAGCATTCACCACAGGAAATTTACCCTGGGTACTCACGTCTCCACCTTTCACCCACCGACAAATAAAATAAGTTTCTCAATTTACCAATTTGCATAGTACGCCTAGTGCTGAAACGGATCCGCCGAGGATTCCGTTTCAATTTAAAACTATAAAAAGGAAGGAGCTCAGTCGTTAAAATCAAACCAAAATAACTTTCACTTCCTTTCACTCTTGCGTCAAGTAAAAGTGGCGGCGCGTCTCTTTTCTTCCTTCCACTTTCACCTGAATTCCGATTCGGAAACATTAAATTTCATACTGAATTTGACGTAGTTATCCCCAAATTAACAGTTTTAGGTTTTCAACGACATTTCATCCAAATTTGAGTTTTCTGAGCTTCGGATTCTGAAATCTTCATCCAGCGCATTGTGACCGGAGTGTTGAAATGTGCACTTGTAGGGTGACGTTTCGTAAGTTCTCCACAACATGAAACACCTTCCAGACACTTTGTGAGCAGAAGGGCTTACTAAATCGGAACCTCGTAAATAATGCTATTACGATTGTCTTCTTTTACACCAAATTACCGTTCCCTTCTACCCGTGTTTATGCCTCGGTTAATTTAAAATGAAAACAGTCCCCTTCCTTTGCATCGCCTCCATTTTGAGTCTAAGCGCTCGACTGATACATCCGACGCACCCTTGGAATTTTTAGAGCATTTTGGACAATAGCATTCCAGGCGAGGCGCAACGTTTTCCCTCTAAGATTTAGTGTGCGTGACAACAATTTCTTCGTTTTGCAGCCACGTTCCAGCAGCTTGTGCCTCCATGAAGAATGGTGCCTGGGACCGGAAGTTGTACTCTGGACATGAACTCTATGGAAAGACCTTGGCCATTTTGGGACTTGGGAGAATCGGAAAGGAAGTTGCCCTAAGGATGCAATCCTTTGGCATGACGGTATGACATGCAGGTCAAAAGAGAGGTCAGTAAGTCATGCTTGGAACTAACAATGGCTGATGGTGTTTTTCCAGACAATTGGATTTGACCCAATCATCCCGGGAGAAGTGACCAAGGAGTTTGGTGTTGAGAGCATGTCGCTGGAAGAACTCTGGCCAAAGGCAGATTACATCACTGTCCACACCCCACTCATCCCACAGACCAAGCGTAAGGAGCAGAGATTCTAAATGGGATCTATGCGAATCAGTTCCAGCGTTTATAATTAATGATACGTTGGCGACGCTTCTTTTAGATTTGTTAAACGATGAGGTCTTCATGAAATGCAAGAAGGGTGTCCGTGTCGTCAATGTCGCCCGCGGTGGGATCATCGACGAGGAAGCTCTCCTCAGAAATCTCAAGACGGGTCAATGCGGAGGGGCTGGACTCGACGTATTTGTGGAGGAACCACCCAAGAGCGAATACTACAAGTAAGTTACCCCTGATCCCGACACGTGTCGCCTCCTGACAAACTTTGACCCTCGAACCTAATCACCGTTTTTGTTCATAGGGAGCTGCTGGGACATCCCAACATGGTCTGCACGCCACACTTGGGTGCTAGCACCGCCGAGGCTCAGAAACGCGTCTGTGAAGAAATTGGAGAGCAATTTGTTCAATTCTTCAAGGTAAGGATGGAAATGACTCTGTTATGCTTTGACCTCATGCTGAATGACCTTGACTTGACTCCCTTGAATTCTGTTTTCCAGAGAGAGGAATTTGTCGGTGCTGTCAACAGGATCAACTTGAACGCATAAACAGGACTACCAGCCTTCCAGGAGTCCAGGACCAGCAGCTATTTCTAGAAACTAGGTCATAGTTTTGTGAGACACTAATTAGCTCGTTTATACCAATTAATTAACCAAGTCATGACTTAAGGAGGAAAATGAAACGGAAAACCGGAATGCAACAGTTTCTGGATTTCAGAATACCAACATATCAATCTGTAAATACAAAACGGAAGTTTGTGCCGGCTAATTAAAAGTTTATAGACATGCATGGGAATAATTGCAGTTTCGAGGGATCTAATTAATTAGTTAAATTTCACCCCCAAAACTGTTTGTTATTTATTTGCAAAAATATTTTAGACCATTCACAATTTCACAATCACAAGTCGAAGAGTTCTTTAACCTTAGACCCAATTCCGTCCCATTGTGACCTTAGACCCAATTCCGTCCCATTGTGACCTTAGACCCAATTCCGTCCCATTGTGACCTAGACACAATTCCGTTTTAACCTTAAACTTATTACAATATTATGTT
>JAQIWD010000408.1:0-22123 GCA_034694825.1 Anurida granaria
CAACTAGTTGTGGCCCTTTTAAACCTAACCCACACCTAGGTGTGGCTATTTCGGGCTTTGGGTGTAACATATACATTGGCAATTCGATTTGCCTTTCAATTTGTTTTCCATCTATTTGAGTGTCTTATTTTATTCCTTTCATGTGAATAATTTGAAA
The DNA here is from genome assembly GCA_034694825.1 of Anurida granaria. Lineage (NCBI taxonomy): Eukaryota > Metazoa > Arthropoda > Collembola > Poduromorpha > Neanuridae > Anurida > Anurida granaria. The sequence goes on from JAQIWD010000408.1 coordinate 158, forward strand.
CCCTAAGTTAACTTTCGTTGCTTTTAATTTTATCATGTGGCGATTAAATTGAGAGTAATTTGTGCAAATAATTGTGTTAAAAACAACAGTTGCTGTTAATCATTCTAAGCTTGTTGATTTCGGGAGCATTTGGTCTCAAGGTCACTTTCATTCTAAAATTGGTTAAGTGAGAGAACCACTTCCCGATCCCCCTCTGCTCTGGGCTCCTTTAGATATGTTCCTGGAACTTCGCCAAAATCTTATAAGAGCTTTAAGAATGAGCTTTCCATTATTTCCCCAATCTCTCTCCGCCACGCCTAGACAGAGGGTTTTTTTGCGATGAAATGGCATTCGCATTTCGGAATATGGAACACGAAATTCTGCCTCCGAGGATGTATATCATCCGACTTCCCTTTTCATTCCGAATCCGTTTTCTGCAAAAAGCCTCTCAGCCTGCTGGCTAGTGCTGCAGGATCTACGCTGCCACACCCTTCTCCCAGAGTCATTTGAGTCTCAAAAGGGAAAGGAGCTCCGCATAATCTTGGTTCACATTAACAAGGTTAAGATCAAGCGATCTTTGCTTTCACCCTCAGAAACTAATTTGGAATTCTTTCTCTTCCCATAGGATTTTGAATCAAAATGGAAGCGAAACTCATCTCCCTCATCCTCCTGTCCATTGGCTTAATTGGCCTCACTGAAGCCTACTTTGATGCTGAATTTCAACGGATAAGCTCGGACATTGAATCCAAGAATCGCCTCAAGTTCGGGGACGCCTGTAACTTTCCCCAGGAGCAAGAGCGGCAGAAATTCACAAAGACCTATTTGGAAGCCAAGGGAAAGGCCGTGATGGGGCTTCTCGACGCCTTTGACCCTAATAAGCAAGCCACTAGCGGTGGGGCAGGTGCCGCCGCTACAAATCTGGCACAAAGTGCATCCGCTGCCAGCCAATCCCTGCGCTCCATTTCCACCCTGCCTGGACATTTCTGCAACCAGAGTCAGAATTTGGCATGCCTTTCAACTGGGACCTGTGGCTGCGCCGAAATGGACGAAACTACTGGATTTAAGGTTTCCTACAAAAGGGAAGGGGAAGCTTGCGTCCTGACCCAAGGAGCCGTTTGCTCTGCCCAGGAGTTCGCTGCCCAACTCCTTACTGATAATCCGTTCCGGAGTGGGGGCGGAGCCAAGGAAGCTTTCACTTGTACTTCCTCTGCAAAATGTGTCTTGAAGGATTCGGGAGAAGAATGCAATTCAAAGAATATGGAAGCCAAGGGGAATGCGAAATTGAAGGAACTCCAGGATAAGGCAAAGGGGCCGATGGATATCGCCAAAAGCGCACAAGGAATGATGGAAATTATGCGCAGTGGGCTCTGCGTCTGCGCTGGGACTAACATTCTCTCATCCTTTGTCCTCATTGCCCTCACCACAGCAGTAGCCGTCAGTGTCCTCTAAAGTGGGCTGGAAAGTGCCACTTTACCTACAAATTACAAAATTATGCACGTCCAACAAAGTCGCCTTTTCTTCAATTTAACTTTGCTTGATAAAGAAGACGCTTCATTCTAGAGCTTCTTCATTGTCCTCATTGGGATGGGCTAATAAAGTACAAGAAATTAGTATTACAAAGAGTAAATCTAATTTGGCTAAATTAAAAAATTTATTTGTGGCTTAACCTTTAGGATAAGTTGGGACAAAAAATAATAAATGCCTTAACATGAATTGGACGAGGAAAAAAGGCTTACTGTATGTTTCAAAACGGTTGACACCTCAAAACTCGAATTTGCGATAATTCGTCTTATGGACGGCTAACATACAAATTGTTGGATTTTCAAAAATTGCTATGCAAACATAATGGCGGATTGATTTTGAAAAAAATGAATTTTGCCATAAGCGTCGCAATGGAAGCAAAATGGTGAGGTGTCAACCGTTTTGAAACAGACAGTAATTCTTTCTAAATTCTAATTTTATTCTAATGGGTTTGAAATGTTGAGAATTGTATTAAAAAAAAAAAAGTTATACTTATCGCTGAGTTTTGGAGATGTTTGTTTGAAAATTTGAAATACAATTCTAAAATGTTTAGATAAAGATAAAGGTAGACCAAATTGATATATTTCTCGTCTGAAAAATTTGTCGGCTGGCCAAAACCAAAACATTTTTCTTCTATAAGATTCGCGAACCTATTGACAGATGCGGTTTAAATATTTTCCACATTCTGGCACCCTGATGGACTTTTTTTAGATGAGACTGAGCATGGCCTTGTTAAGATTCTGCTCCAGTTGGAGAACTTGTGAAAATTCCTCATCATTCAGACAGCCATTCATGAATTCCTCCTCGCTCACTTGTCCATCACCATTTTCATCCAGTTTTCGAAAAATCCGCTCTGCCCTCACTCTTGCTGATCTCTTGAGACTATATTGGTTGTTGAGAGTGTTGACATTGTTGCTACTGTTGGATCCAAGCATGTCACAGAATGCTTCCATGACTTTTATCATTTCCTCTAAGCAGATGAAACCGTTTCCGTTGACATCATACATTTGAAAAGCCTTTCGCAGCTTCTCCTCTGGACTTCCAGCGGAAATGGATTCGATGGCAAATAGGAATTCCTATAAATAAATAAAATTACGAGTTGTAGCTGGACTGTCATACTCGTAATTCAAAAGTTAAAAGATAATGTATGGGTACCTTGAAGTCAATGTACCCATTCTTGTCCGTATCAAATGTACGAAATACGTGGTTACAAAAGTCCTCTGCATTCTCTGTTGGGAAGACTTTCTTGTACAAGGACACAAATCGTGCCGGAAAAAGTATCCCATCTGGACATTCTCCCTGTAACCCAAGAATCCGAGCAATGGAAGATATAAAATGCAATTCCACCGTGAGTAAAATGGTGGAACGTTTTAAATTCAAACTTACGCTGAACTTTGCGAACCAACTTCGGATGTTATCCTCTGAATAGTGCGTGTGTGATAAAAGAAATTGAAGGTCTTCCTTACTCAGTGTTAGCTTTCCAGCGCCACAGCCCATTTCTTTCTCTCAGTTCTAAACTGACACTGATGATACTTGAATTAGGATTTAAGTTGCATTTTGTTACCCATTGGGAACGCTGGAAGTTCCTAATTAAAGGAATCGACTTCATGACATGCAGCGTGATTTTGCATTCGATCTAAATTCGTAGTATGAATAGGGCAGACGTGCCCACCAGCTTATGAAATACATTTCCGCAGTTATGTTTATTCTGCCTAATGCAAGGTCATTTGTTGAAATTCAAATTAGTGTTATATAATAAAAGTCCACAAAACATATTGCGAAAAAAATTAGAAATACAAAAAAAATTTATTAAGCAATGGCGTTTGTAAATATAAGTACAACGTGAACTTGTGAGGCAGTTTGTACGGATCCTTAAGACGGGTTTGGGAGTTGATCCAATAGAATGCTTCAATGAAGGTTTTTGATTTTGATAAAAGCAATAATTAAATGAATTCCTGTGCCGTTTGGAAAGGTTAGGTTTATTTTGATCATAATATTTCGAATCTGTTTGATTTAAGTCTGATAAAATTTTGATTTTTGAGTTAGATGCACTCCCATTCTGCCCGTGGTTTCCTAACTCAATCCCTGTATTTTTTTATTTTGTAACTAAAAGCGTTTATCAATTACAAATACAAAATTAGTTTTCAGTAAATCTTTTTAACTTAATGTCTTAATTTGTTTGATCATACTGGTTTGAACCTCTTAGTCATCTTTCGTCATTAAACGCTTAATACTAATTTTGAATCCGTCTAACAATCAATAATGTGTTATCACTTTTGCTTCACAAAAATAACAAGATGCGTCTATGGAATCGCGTGACCTTGTGGTTGCATTCGAGAAAAAAAAGAGTAAAACCCGTGAACGTGAACGTGAAACCCGGGCCCAGCGAAAATGAGTTGCTTGTAAAGGGAAAAGGCAAATCGAACCGGAGACCTTGTGACCATGAATCTACAGAACTACTTTATAATAATACCTTTGAAAATTGAGTTTTTGTATAGTCATCATCCCATTGTGTTGTCCAAATAATCTCACATAGTCCGAATCCATTTCGCTCCGTTCTGTGTCTGTCAGAAATTGCGAGCATCTGTACTTGTGTGCATGAGACGAGTAATACCAAGGAGATTTCAACTATTAGGAAACTGTCAGTTGATTTCCCACAATAACAATCTGAATAAGATTGCTAGAAGTCAGAGGATGAACTCTGCAGGAGGTGAAGAAAAATCTGGTTTGGACTTGGATCCAATTGCAGTCAATTTTCTTCCAATGGACACATCTGAGGGGATACAGGAATTTGTAACCGGACACGTTACAGAACAAAAGGACACGAAAATTAAGGATGAGGGGTAAATTATTCCTTTAAGAAAAAAAGAATAATTAACAGAAATTAACTGGATCCTTGTTTTTTATATTTCTGTAGTTGGTGCGCAAGATTCAGATGGATCCCAACATCAGCATCCCTCCTTGAAAAAGCTGAAGCCAAGATTTTGTCATGTTAGTTAAATTTATTTGCTGTTGACAAATTTTTTGCTGAATTTACCTTGCTCGTCTTCTTTTTTTTTTTTTTAACTAGATATTAACATCCCATACAAAGGACGTTTTGTTGATATTGGAAACGTCAATCGTCCCTCCAGCTGTAGCCTAAAATGGTTGAATAAGACTGACGAAAGAAAAATATGGACGTTGGGATTCAATGAAGAGGAAACTAACCAAGACAAGACACCATTGGTTATGGTCCATGGGCTCTGCTCTGGCGTTGGACTCTGGTCATTGAATATGAAGGACCTTGCAGCTGAGAGAACTGTTTATGCTTTTGATTTACTAGGTGAGTAATCGTGATTGATGTTGGCAGACGTCCACGACTATAACCTTGGTCCAAATGTGTGGAAATTAGTAAACTTATCAATTTAGGTTTTGGTAGAAGTTCTCGCCCAACATTTTCATGCGAACCGTTGGAAGCGGAAAATCAGCACGTTGAAGCAATTGAAGCATGGAGGAAGGAAATGAAGTTGGAGCGATTTATTCTGGTGGGACACAGTATGGGTGGATTTCTAAGTTCAGCATATGCTCTAAAATATCCAGAACGCGTTTCTCGACTAGTATTGGTGGATCCTTGGGGTTATCCAAAGAAGCCAGAAAATCCAGATGAACTAGTTCCAGAGAAAGCTAGAACATCATGGCGATTCCGGGCAATTACCACCATTGGGCAGAAGGTCAACCCACTTTCTATCGTCAGAGGTGCAGGGCCTTATGGTATGAATTTTATTTAGATTTCGCTGATTTTGTTTAGAATTATAAATTAAACAACGCTTAATACATTTTCTTTATTCGAAGGTCCGTCACTCATATCGAAGGCTCGACCAGATTTACTCACCAAGTTTGGTTCATTGAATCAAAACGGGACTGCAAGTATTTCGGAATATATTTATCACTGCAATGCACAAAAACCGACGTAAGCGTGATTGAATACGCAACTAAGGTGATGGTATCGCTCAGGGAATTGTGGTATATCGAGTATATTCCCCATCCCACAAAAAATTATAGCTCAAATACAATAATATCAGGAAATGTTCCGTTTCCAATGGATTGCGCCACATTTGTTGCAGTGAAATGCCATAATAAGAAGTCTCATAATCACTCAATTTAACTCAAGTCAAATTACCTCATTATTGGTGAATAAGGGCATGATTTCACTTTTTCCAAGGTTTCTTTTCTTTTCTACGTTTTATGAAAATGACTCTAACAGACTTGGGATGGTAATATGTGGGTTCAATTAAACCTACTTTGTTAACACAAGTCTCTAAACTGTACAATCACCCAAAATACTTCACAAAAACTCTCTACTTCAATTCAACTTTTTTTAAATTTATCTTTTGCTTGAAATATTTTCTAGCGGTGAGGCGGCATTTCGTACCATGATGGATTTCTTTGGTTGGGCAAAGAACGCCATGTACAACCGAATCGATAAACTTCAGCCGGACGTCCCTTTAACAATGATTTATGGTGGCAACACATGGCTTCCACATTTAAGCGAAGAAGAATTGAAAGAAATCCTTCCAGAAAATAAGATACAAGTTCACGTAAGTTCTACTCAGCTTCGTTCCAACACAGGAGTAAATTTTAATTAAATGTTTTTGTTTTTATTAGACGCTAGAGAATGCGGGTCATCATGTCTATGTCGACAATATGCCAAACTTCAACCGAATTATTAATGAGATTGGAAGAGATGCCGATTCTGAAAGAGGAACTTCAGTACATGTACCTTAACATTATTTCGAGCTGACAACTCGATTAATCAACCTCACAAAGTGCTTTAAGGGTTTGTAACTGTGTTGTGAAATTAATATTACGGGTGCTGGTAACGAGGAGATTATGACTTGATTAAACACCTTCTAAATTTTGAATTTGGTAACCAATGCATTAATAATAGCTCAAAGATTGGATTCCATTTTGTAGCAGATATTTCTACTAATCCAAAACGATATTATTTTCTCACTATTACCAGATTTTTTCATGAAAGCCTTATGGCCTTCAACCTCAATAGCTTTAAAATGTAGGAAATTTGTGCAGTGAGTATGTGATAAAAACTGAAACCTTCATACGATACATGGAATTAAAGCTAATTCAGCAACTCGTACAGCGGAACAGGAAGAGAACAAAACAATATTCATAAAAAACTGCTGCATTTAAATGTCAATTCTGGTTGGGCTTTTCAACACTCCTATTAAATTTAACTCCTTAGTAGTCCGATCAACCGGTATAAATATAATTTCATTTAAAAATAAGAGGCAATTACTAGGCCATTTTTACAATCGGGACAACCCTAATAAAAACGTGCACAATGCTAAATCCATAAATAAAGTTGATAGAACGGACACTCTTAAAACATTGAACAAAGCTGAGAACATACACAATACTGAATCGATTGGGATATTTAGCATGGACAATGCTAAGGGCAAGTAATTACAAATACATGTCCATCATGGAGGGAGAAAATTGGTAGCATGAGCCCTGAGTGCGAAATAAGCGCTGCAAATTGACTAGTTGTGTGAGGGTAACCGAGAAGTAAACTGCCCATTGCTTTTTAGAAACAACAAGTTAGAAATACGTCAATGAAGCAAATTTATTAGTAATCCTGTGACCTGTTAATTTGTTTCGTCACTCCAATAATTGTAGCTTGTTTTTATCATACTCGTCATGATGTTTTGCACTCATTTTGCCCACGCATAAAGTTAGATGCTACTACTAGTGTATTCTAGATTTTTCTGTAGCGAATAAGGGGTGAAAGATATTATGTACATGTATGAGATCTTGTGACCATGAATTTTTTTGTGTTATGTCACTATTCCCATTATCGGCCTATTGCCCGGAGTATATGTTTGGTAGTTGTATAAAAATACAGAAACATTTAGTTCCATACTCCAGCTTTTTAAAAACTGTCATTAAATTTACCACAATAAGTATTTTGAATTCGAATTTTGTAAGTCAGAGTATGAATCCGTCAGGAGATGACGGAAATTCTGGTTTGGACTTGGATCCAGGTGCAGTCAATAATCTTCCAATGGATAGTTCTAAAGGGATAGAGGAATTTGTAACTGCAGATGTAGCAGAACAAAAGGATACAAAAACAAAAGATGAGGGGTAAATTTTTCATTAATTTATTTAATATTTATTTAATATTTTTTTGAAAATAAAAATGCAATTTGAATTGTTTTTTTTTTTCATTTGTTATCTTTCTGTAGTTGGTTCACAAGATTCAGATGGATTCCAACATCGGCTACCCTCCTTGAAGAAGCAGAAAAAAAGATTTTGTCATGTTAGTTAAATTAATTTGTTGCCATAAATGAGGTTTATGCATTTGGTAAGATCACAGTTCACAGTTCAACTCCGTTACGCAGATATCAACAAACCTTACAAAGGACGCTTTGTTAACATTGGGGTCGATCGTCCCTCCAGTTCCGGATGGTCGAATCACACTGAGGAACGGAAAATATGGACGATAGGATTCAATGAAGACGAAAGTGATCAAGACACGACACCGATGGTACTGGTCCATGGTCTCTGCTCTGCCATTGGACTTTGGTCATTGAATATGGAAGAACTTGCTGCAGAAAGAACAGTTTATGCCTTTGATTTATTAGGTGGGTGACTGTCATTGAATGCTGTCACTACAGGAATCTCATTTGGTTCTAAATGCCATAAGAGTCAATAATATTTCTTTATTTAGGTTTTGGCAGAAGTTCTCGCCCAACATTTTCATCTCAACCGCTGGAAGTGGAATCCGAGTATGTCGAAGCAATTGAAGCCTGGCGGAAGGAGATGAAATTGGAGCGATTTATTTTGGTGGGACACAGCATGGGTGGATTTCTAAGCTCAGCATATGCTCTCAAATATCCAAAACACGTTTGTCGACTAGTAATGGTGGATCCTTGGGGTTATCCAAAGAAACCAGAAAATCCAGGCAGTGTGATTCCGGGGAAACCTAAGGGCACATGGAGCTACAATATAATTACAACTGTTGGACAAATGATCAATGCACTCGCTCTTGTCCGAGGCGCTGGACCTTACGGTAATAATACCATCAATATTTTTGCCAATTGCGAGTACATTTATTAATGTAATTTTCTGCTGATTATTTCCACGCATAGGTCCCTCGCTAATACCAAAGGTTCGTCCGGATTTAATTACCAAGTTCAGTTCCTTAAATCAAAATGGAAATGCCAGTGTTGCTGAATATATTTATCACTGTAATGCACAGAAACCAACGTAAGGATAATTAAATGTTTCACTTAAAACTTATCAGAATAACTTGCATGTTTGTTTAAATTTTTTGCAGCGGCGAAGAGGCATTTCGTACCATGATGGATTTCTTCGGTTGGGCCAAGAACGCCATGTACAATCGAATCGGTAAACTTCGGCCGGACATCCCTCTAACCATGATTTATGGTGGCAGCACATGGCTTAAACATTTAAGCGAAGAAGAATTGAAAGAAATCCTCCCAGAAAATAAAATTCAAGTTCATGTAAGTTTTTCTAAAGTCAAGTAGCTTCAAAACAAGTGTAAGATGCTAACATTGTATTTTAGACACTGGAGGATGCGGGTCATCATGTCTATGTTGACGGCATGCCACACTTCAACCGAATTATTAATGAGATTGGCAGAGATGCAGATTCTGAAAAACCAGCGTCTGTATACGTACCGGACAGTATTAGTTCACCCACTACGTGATTGAAATTAATCTAAGTTTACAATTTCCGATGACGCATCTTGTGATATAAAATCGTCATTTAAAAAATTCTTTGAATACAAAGCTGCACCAATCAATCCATAATGTTGGATGCTCTGTCCGCTGTTTTATTTTTTGTGATTAAAAATTAGAGATTTGGGCGCATGCTCCCAATTCCACGACATGTCAGCTTGCCAATCTTTCCCTTATATCACTCCATTGCACTACCTAATTTGCAATATATGGTTTCCTTTTGGCGTGGTTTCCCACAGGTGAGGATGGATGTAGAGAGCCTTTAATCGAGTTCCCTTTATGTTCCTTATTTCCTGCATTCTGCCTTCTCGAGAGATCAATTGCATTCTGGCGTCCTTGCACTAACCACCTCCAATACAAGGAAGGAAAGGATTGAATTCATTCTTATCTTCTTCAATTGAAACACACAAGAGGTGAGTTTGTTTTGGGAGTTAATACAATTTTAAAATTAGGCCATTGTCATCAGATTTCTCTAAAGCGTTCGACGCAAATTAAGGAGACGCAAACATTTTTTTTTAGCATTGCTAGAATGCCGTTTATCTTTTCGCCACTTTGTCAATTAAATGCCGTGAGAACGGGAGGGGCGTTACCTTGTCTTTTGTCTTTAAAATGAATTTATCGCAATAATGTAAATTGGAAATCCCTCGTTAACTACAATCTCTAACGCGTGTTCATCCTTTTCCAATCTTAGTTTGCATCATAGTGTTTTTTGTATAATTGCCAAAAAATCAAGCAATTTCTCTTATTACTTTAATGATTTTATGGGCCACCTGTCACGAGTGACTTGACAGGTTTAAGCCTTTGATCGTTTAAGCATTTTTAGTGAATTTCTCTTATTGACATTTGGCGTAAAAGCTGGAAAGGTTAAAAAGGAATTGTCTAGTTAACCGGAATCTAATTGAAAATGAGTATTTGTTCTAATTTAAAACACTATACAAAAAATGGGTTTAATTTATCTTCACGCATCCAAAAAAAAAAAAGAATCTGCCGTTCCCTGCCAAGAAGAATAAGATCAAGACCCTTATACTTCCCAAGTCTGCTTGAAATAAAACCACCTTAAAATTTGGGTTCGAGGGTAAATTGCTCACAAAAAATTGGTTCCTTGATTTTTTAGGTTGAAATACAAGGTAAACTAGTGAGGCATATGAACCAAATTGAGGCATAATGACCATTTTTATTGGGTTAATATTGGTATTGGCCCATAAAATTAGGAATGTGAAGTGACACGGATTCACGCTAAGGTGAAGTTCCTTGAAATTATTATAATTCACGAAGGTCTTTGATCTGTAGAATTAGAAATTTTTCTTGAACTCTTATAAAGTAGTCACTGAGGGATAGTAGACAGGGTCCAATTGTTCAGTAGAATGTAATGAGATGGTTCATTGGGTAATGCCAATTCTAATTCTCGGAATTGGAGCAAGAGATAATTGACTGTAAGATGATAATTATGATAGTAAACATGCGAGGTCGGAAATGAACGAGAACTCTTGGTTTCCAAATTTTGAATTAGCACTTTGACCATTCCATTGACTTTCCTTTTCGGTAATAATTTTACGTTTTCTTTCGAAACGTATTAATTAGTATAATGTATTTATGTAAAACATTTAGGTATGAGTTCGTTGACACTCATACAAAATGTGATGAAAAATATAAAGATTGAGTTTATATTACACTTCCACGCTTTTATTAAATGCTCTAAGCCGATTAAAGTGAGGAGTAAAGATGAAAGTAAAGTTTATGATTGAGAACTTTCTTTCACATTCGCATAGTCTCAGGAATAATGGAGAAATGGCGTGCATAGCACCATTTCAAGAATTTGGTCACTCACCTTAAATGGAGCACCGAAAGTGTTCTCGGGTATACCAGACTCCATGGTGTCATAAGAGTTCAAGCTGCGACAGAACATAAGTTAGCCGCCTCTGCTCTACTTATTTGACATCGGCCTTACCCAGTTTCCGTGTTCAAACTATTAATCCCAAAGCTTTCTTCTCTTTTTTTACGAGACCCAAAGAATCGATGAATTTATTTCAAGATTATTAAGTAGCGGAAGAGCTACTTTATGCTTCCGGTTTGCCACTCTGTCCTCATTCCGGTGGTGGTGCTTGAACCGCTATCGGATATATTGCGGTTTCTCATGTTTAGAATAAATAATAGAATATTTGCGCTGCTAAATGAGACTAGCAATTTTGGTACACAATTCGGGCAACCTGACCATACTTCAGGTCAGACGTCAAAATACAGAATTTTTTTTCTCTCGTAAAGGGACTACTTTTTTATAAGACGAAAAGTTAAAGTGGCGTCGGTGGTCTCCGATGTTTCTTCCTTCCGAAATTGAGACCCCTGAGTCAAAAAAAATTTGTTTTGCAAGAAGGATATAACATTTATGTTTGCGGTTTTGATGAAACAATTTTTAATGTAAACTTCCACTACATTGTTGACCAGTTTAACGAGGTTTATCTAAACAAATTTTCATCACCACCGAGTTTTAGTTTTGGGACAATGAATAATGTCTTTCCAATAAATCCACTGCCTTTGTGTTGATGTATTATTTAGGGCAGCAGAATTTTTATTTCGCATCAAAATGTGAAAATGTGGTGTGGTGATATGAGTAACCGTTAAGATTGGAATTTAAATTCAATCTTGAAAATAGAAATTATTATTCCGCCTCGGTAAATAGATCTGATCATCAAAATGACATGCTTTTCCGATAGAAGAATTTGCAACATGGAATTTAATTTACAGGGAGTTCAAATAATAAACTTGCAGTCTGGTGCATTTTTAGGTCCCTTGTATTCGTGGCATACCTGTTTTATTTGAACGCCCCGTACACGTTGTAATATAATTATAATAGATTAATAATTAGTCTAAATACTCTTTCGATGAATCCGAGTTTCGAATGGAGCATTTTGGCCAGGTACTACTAAATTTGTCGTGGCATATTAAGTCAAGGTCATGTACATACAATCATTACGCATCGATTTGACCTACAACTACGAGACGCCTGGGAAAACCAATTACGTTTACGTTGTCAATTTCAAAGGACAAGGACATTTGAACATGAATTGACTACATGTCCGTCCTTAACGTGATTCAATTCTCTTGTCTTGTCTTGTCACTTTTCTCGTCTGCTTAATTAAAATCAAGAAAGTCTAAAGGACCTTCCTTGCGTAATTTGAATTGGAAATTAATTTTGCCGATCGGAGGAGCACACGAACATTCGTGGGAACTTTCCGATCCCTTTCAATAATGTACCTGTTTTCTTCGCACACTTGGACATTTGAATGTCAAAAAGCTTCATGACATTTTACCATACTACTGCACCGGCGTCTAAGATGACTCAACATTGCATAAAGTCATTAAAAATAAAATTATGATGCAGGAATTATGGCAAATAGGTACTTCGGGATTGTGGGAGTGAAAAACAAGCAAAATTCGCAAGCATTCGAAATATAGCTTCTGATGAATTATGGCTGCGTCAATTTGAAAATCAACTTTTTCCTTCAAATTTTACAGAGCAAATTGAGCATGTCAAAACTGAGAATGGCGTTAGTCTTGGCAGGAATTGTGCTGATTTCACTATGTCTTCCAAATACAACTGCACTAACTGCAAAAGGAAGTGAAAAGGAATCAGCACAACCGGAAGGCGAACCGGAACCAAGCGCTGAACCTGAAGCAGGTAAGTTTTACAAATTTTCAATAAGACTTATTCAATTTTTTTTCTCATATCAAGCTAGAATGTTTATTTTAATTTTTATTGCAGGAAGCACAAAAAATTTTGCGACATTTGGACAGTCTACGCTCTCACTTCCGCTGATGCTGGCTCTATTCTATTCCATTGCAAAATTAATTTAAGGTTGTGCAGTCTGATGAAATTCGTAGTGGTTTATTATTTTTTTATTTGATGTTTTTAGAATTAGAACTGACTACTGTCATCAAATAAAGTTTTTTTGAGTTAAATTGTATAGACAGCCAATGAAATCAGTTGTTTTTAGCACAAAAAATGTAGAAATACTGGACAATCTTAATTTTATGCTAAAGACCAGACTGGAATAAATTAAAGCCTAATAGTTTTCTTGTAAATCCTTCCAACGTCTTCAAGAGGCTTCTAATTGATTTTTCTTTGAAACTAATAATAATTTCCTTGAAGTGATCTTGGTTTGTCTAAACTAGAGCGTTTCTCGGAGGTGTTAAATAATAACCTAAGGTCATATCCTTATCCTTTATTATTTAAATACCCTGTAGTTTAGAGCAGCCCATTTTAAGACGCAAGAATTGTAAGTAGAATGTGTGTAAGAGGTGAGGATGGATAATGATGCTTTTAGATTAAAAATTCAATGCTGAAAATCTTAAAATGCAAAGACGTATCTTCTTTTTCTGGCATGTTCTAATGACTCATAATTGGCACTAATTACTTCTTGAATTTATTCCATGGCCAATTTTTGAATTTAAAAAATCTGCAGATCGTGATGAACTTGAGTAGTTTTCTTCATTCCTCCTAAAGAGATCCGCCTGATTGGTTACTTACTTTTAGTTATAAAAAAAAAATTGAATTTGAAATTTCCTCAATATGGGATCTGGCATAATAGTGTCAACACTCCTCATATTTTGTTTTCTGACGTTTCCTCCGGTGAATTCCACGTCGGTTCCACCAAAAACAAATGGCGTTTCTCCTGCGATGAACTGCGGCGGAACCACCAACGCTCCATCTACTTCCAATTCTTCGGATTCCTCTGAACCAGAACCATCACCAATTATTTATATAAAGTTAATAAACAAAAATGGAACGAGCGCACCATTGGAAGCGGATTCAGCCGAACCGGAAGGCGTTACGCTCGCAATGAATCAAACCACCACACCTTCGACGACAAAATCAGCAACAATAACCACCCCGACGACAAAAGGTTCTATAGCCACTAGTAATCCTACCGCTACCTTAAATGGCACCACGAATGCCAATGCAACTGGAAGTACTGGAGTGGAAGTGCCTCTGGAAATATCGCCAGCAACATATAATGTTCCAGCCACTGTAAATGGCACCACAAATACCACAACCGGAAATAGCGGGATAAAACTGCCTCTGGAAACAGCAACAACAAATGATAGTTCAATTCCTGCCGCCAATGGCACTCGTGAGGGGAAATCTGTAAAATTGTTGGGATCAGATTTGTCCCGCCCATCTGCAAATACGACTGAACAACCTAGAAAAGCAACAAATGGGAGTCCATCAAACACGACCAAAGTGGAAGCTCTTGCTATACCGGAAGTGGAGAAACCAATTGCTAAAAAGAATGCGTCAGAAGTTGCCTCATCCCAAGTGAATCCAAATATTGGGGGTAAAAGTAAGTTCGGAAATAATTAAAATGGACGCATTGTTTGAGCTTATGAGAATCATTCTTGTTTTATGAAAATAGACGCCACTGTTGCTAATGGAACAACCGCAGCTACCACCACCACCACAATGCCACCTACGACTGATGCCAGCACGAGTGCTAATTCTGCTCCCAGCACTATTGAAACAAAAATTGTTTTTATAATGACGGCTTCTGTCATCTTCTGCATGCAGACAAGATCGTGAAATATTTCACAGAGAAACGAGCTTCTCGGCTCTTATTTTGGCTCAGTGCTGCATTCTGGTGCAAGTTTATGGACTGGATTTAGATTTGGAAAATTTGACGGAAAGGAATTGGATTAGACAATTTAATTTAAACCAAACATTAAACCATCGTAATTTTCCTACATTGTTAGACTACTGCTCAATTGTCACGAAACAGGAAGGGAAAAGATTAAAACCGGAACATGAATCAACAGAATTGTATTTCATTGTAGCCTTTATATTTCTGAACAACTTCCAGCGATTCCTAAATTTTTGACAGGCAAGTGAGAGGCGTATTGTACTGTTGACCTACTTTACTTTATTCTCATCTACAATTTAAAAGACACACGCGACCCTATTTTCTACAAAATATTCTACCCCAAAAATACAACAGAATCTACTAAATTGTGCTTTCAGCTAATAAGAAAATTTCATTAAATCTTTACAAAACGTCTCCTGCGGAACCTAAATGCTACACGGTAAAACAATTTTAGAAGCAGCCTCAGGGGGTATGACAAATGCTTACCATGGTCATTACTTTGCTCACAGGGCGTTTTGCTCATACAGTATTAATCGACCCATTACGAGGAAATGCACCTACACACTCCATGGTTGTGGTGGTTTCCATTTGCATTAACGAAGGATTAAGGTAGACACATTCGCAAATCCCAAGATTCATTACTTTTAGTTCCGACTCATTCTCCCATTCCAAAGTTGCATGCATTTGTGACTTCATAATTGTTACGAGTCGCAATTGGAAATTGGAAGCCTCGAATAGGCAACCACATTGCCAAGTGCTTACAGTTGAATACCGAGTGACGCTAAATTAAATTTTATAAAACTACAACAACACAGCAGCAATGGATTTTTGGTATTTGCGGATTAAGGGCACCGTGATAGTGCGGATTTGGTGGCAAATTCTGTTCGTGATGCTGTACACGGCTGGGATTGTGTCCATCCACAAGTTTGTGCCAGGATTACAAATGGAATTTAAACAGACTTTAATTCCGATATTGGGAGTAGTGACGGGGTTATTGTTGGTCTTTCGAACAAACACGGCATATGACAGGTAAATTCCATTGCAGGGTCAACATTATTTTCTTGTTTCAAATATAAACTACAAAGGCAGGCGACTTGTAGTCTTTTACGTAACATGACAAGGGAGGATACACACTTTATCAAATATTATGAGAAAGAGTGACAGAAATTTCAAAAAGGCCTGGCTATTGTTAGATAGTTCTACAATAATGACCATGACAGACGCAGACGCCACGCTATTGTGTCTCTATGGCATTACCACCCCATCTTAACCTTGCATTTTCCTCTGACATTGACATGCCATTCAGCATTAATGGAAATGATAAATATAAAGGAAACGCAGAAGTGGAGGTAGGATGCACGCAAAAAAGTTGCCGGCATGTGGGCCTTGATGTTCATCATTGAACCAAATCCTCCTTATCCCAAATGCAGTCGTAGCAGTTTTATCATAATTTAACCAAAAGAGAAACTTAAGGAAATGATGATTGATGAGGATGAGACAGGCTCACAAAACTTGTTCAAGTTATTTTGTTAAGTTGTAATTATAACTTTGCAGATATTGGGAAGGACGGAGGCTCTGGTCTCAAATGACTAACAACATTCGAACTCTGACACGTGGGATTTGGACAGCGGTCAAAGAGACAGAGGCAAAGGACGTCGTGGAAAAGAAGTCCGTGATCAACATCCTTGTGGCCTTTGCAGTGTCAACGAAGCATTACTTGCGGGAAGAATATTCCTATGACCATGAAGACCTAAGGGACCTTATTGGACACTTGCCAAGTTTCTCAACCCCTTCTTCTAATCGGCCATTAGACTTACAGAATGGACGCAAGCGCCCCTATGCTTCCTTTAAAACTTTCAAACTCACGGCGCATGACTACTCAACCCCAACCAACATCCCGATCGAGTTGTCGTACTACATTGCAACTTATCTCAGTAGCGTCAATGCCCGGGAACTTATCGAATCTCCAGTCTTGTCAACAATGCATTCTGGTAAATTATTTTAGGGCGTTACTGGCTATATTGCGGTACAGTTTAATTGACTTTTTCTGCAGCACTGACCTCCCTCACTGAATGTCTAACGGGGTTTGAAAGGATTCTAAGGACGCCAATTCCGTTGGCCTACTCTGTCCACCTCCAGTTCTGCGTCTGGTTGTACGTCCTCGCACTTCCATACCAATTAGTGAACGATTTAAACTGGTGGACAGTACCTGCAGTCTCTCTTGCCTCATTCAGTCTCCTTGGAATACTAGGAATTGGGTGGGAAATTGAAAATCCATTTGGCTATGACGATAACGATTTGGTATAACAAAAGAAATATACTTGGTTTTCGAGAAGGTTAGGTTAAATAATGGGTTTGGTTTTAAATTGTGAATTGATGTTTACAGCCACTGGATGACTTTTGCAAAGTTATAAAACGTGAAATTCGGATGATAATTGGGAACAAAATTCCAAAACCGGAAGAGTGGGTATTTACGGATAAGAATCACCCACTACTTAAAACCTCACAGTTAAACGCATTGGAATTATCAGAGAAATCATTAGAAGAGGTCCATCAGATCCTCCGGGAAGATGCACAAGAAGTGATAATGGCAACTCGGAGATCTGTCAGATTCAGTGGAAAGAAAAAGAAATCCAAACCAAATTCGGAAGAAGAAGAGAACGCGAAGATGCTAATTATGAATAGTCCATAAGTTACTATCATTACAAAAAAATTTTTAACCTTTACCAAGTGTCTACTTTAATGATTCTCATATTGCTTTATTTGTGTATTTACAAAACATCTATCTGCTTATAACCTTTACATTCAAAGAAGAAATTATGCACAGCATTTCTGAATTGAATCTCACTAAAATAATTTAAAAACTAATGTCTCCATCAGGGGCTAATAAATAAAACATTTTTTCCATAAAAAAAAAATAGGGCAAGTAACAATGATAGTCGACATCAACACTCTCTAATAGATGCAATTAGATAAAGTTGGAAGGATTCTAAATGTTTTATTGAAGCTCTAATATCTGTCGCACTAGGTTGTGAGTGAATCTAAATATGCTAATTTGATTCTGGAAAACACAAAATGCGCACAACCCAAACTCTGTCTGTGCAGGCTATGCCTCTTCCGGCAACATTTTTAAATGCTCCGATATTTGCTGAACTTTTGTTCTCAATGATTTAGTAAAATAAATCCGATTTTTCGGAAAGTGCAGTGGCGGTAACAAAAGAAATAAGTATCAAAAAATATCGCGATGTACCTCTTGTTAGGGGTACAAATTTCTCAAAATATTGCGGAAATTAAGGAGGAAATTGTTACGTTAGTAAATCAAGTTCCAGTGATATTTTAGAGACTGGGAACGGAGACATTACAAAAATTAAACGGGGTAAAATTCTATTTCTTAGATAAACTGTCACCTTGTTTCAATCATACATTTCACAGAAAAACGGCAGAATTATCAACCAATGGTAAATGAACTAATGGCAAAGTGTAAACAAGACAGCTCAGCTTTTATGAGGAGAGATAGTTGATTTTTTATTATTAGTACCAAGAGGTAAATATAAGAAACATTTTTATTAATGTTGTTCTGAGAATTAAATTTAGAATTCAATTAATTGTCGGGGAGGAGACAATTTCTGACTGCCGTAAGTAACGCCACGTTTAGTTCCATAAAAACTGCTGAACATTTACTAAAAGCATACAAACCTTGTTGTCAAGCATGTTTGCTTCCCTGCCACCCGTCGTTCTATTTGTGTTATTTTTTTTATTTTGCCAAATTGATGGCATTGAAGAAGACTTCATGTGGGGTCGACCATTTATTCCAGGCCCAGACGTATGTGAATTGAACCCAGAAATCAAGGCAGAAGTGAAAGATTATGGGATTCATTTAGACAAAATAAAGGAGTTGGTTGAAGATGGAAGATTTAAAGGTCAGTTATACAGGGATGTTGCACTCTTTGCGGATACTTTTGGTTATCGACTTCCGGGTACTCCAATATTTGAAAAATCAATGGAGAAACTCTACTCGGCACTCCAGGATATGAGTTTGTATAATGTTCACTCGGAAAGTGTCCCAATTCCCAGTTGGCAAAGGTAGAAAATAATGAATCCACTCACAATCATTAGTTTATTTATTGCAATTTTTTTTTTTAAATGAAGAGGAGTTGAAGAAGCCTTTATGATTGCCCCAAGGACGAAAAAAATTGCAATAGTAGGATTGGTCCAATCTGGCTCAACTCCGCCAGAGGGCATTACATCAGAAGTTGTTGTGATTCCAAGCTTCCATTTTGCCAAACAGAATAAAAATCTGGTACTTGGATTTTCAACTTGACCCTTGACAATGGTCCTTCAAGCAAACGGTGTTGATAATTTGATCATTTTTCCAAGCTCAAAGGAAAGATCCTCATATTCGACTTCCAAGGAGGGAACAAAAGAAATTTTAGACTAAAAGGTGGAAGGTTTGCGCATAGTTACGGAGGGTTAGCAGCTTTGGGACGTTCCTTTGTAACGTTCAGTCTCAACACCGTTACCGCCCGGACATATCTGACCCCGCAGTACAAAATCCCCATCGCATGTATCTCGGACGAGGACGTCGACCTCTTTGTTCGACTGAGGAATCGAGGTTAGTCGATTAACTACAAAGTTACTTGGAGTTAAAATTGGTTAAATTATAATTGTTCCCATTTAGGTATCAACGTCACACTCACGTTAAAATTAGAAAGCACTTTCACAAACGAAACCTCAAGGAACGTCATGGCCGACTACATAGGCAGGGAAAATGGGTTCCCAAAGGAAATTGTTCTCCTCAACTCCCATGTTGACACCTTTGGACTCAGCCAGGGTGCTCAGGATAATGCGTGCGGATGCATTCTGATGCTGAAAGTGATCGAGTTGATCCAGGCGCTGGCTATTCGTCCAAGGCGTACAATTCGAGCCCTCTTTTCAGTTTCTGGTGAAGTCGACTACTTGGGATCCCGTCACTATCTCCAATCGCATCAATCTGAAATGAAGACCCACTCGGCGGTCCTTATTGCCGATGCTGGCTGTTCAACTGACATGGGATTCATTTTTCATCAAAATTTTCCCCTTCTTGGGTGCCTCTTGCACGAAATTAGTTTGCTCTTTGAAAAGACAATGACGCTTACAATCACTGGAGAAAGTTTTACAAGTGGGGATGCATTCAGCACTACCGGCAACCTACCTGTTGTGATCATGAATGGGGATGATGGAAGATTTTATTGGATTCGTCATACCAAGGCGGACATGATGACCCACATGGATTCAAAAAAATTGGATGACATTCTCATCTTTTGGACCGCCACGGTCCTGATCATTTCCGACATGACACGTACGTTACAGGATCTCGGGACTCCAATTGTTGTACCAACACCATCGCTTGGGAATTCAACAAATTCAACAGAAATTCCGACTCCTCCAAACGAACCGGCGCACTCAAATTTGTCTACACCGCGACCATCTTCGGAAAAAGTAACGGAGACATTCACGGACAATGGCAAGCAAGTGACAATGGGATCAGCCAGAGATGCCCCTGAAGTTAATACTACTTCTATTAAAAATGAAGCTAATACTTCCAATAGTTCTCAGCCAAATCCATCGCAAACTAGCAGTACGATTGCAAAAGATGACAAAGGAACGTCGACCACCACCACCAGCTTGTCACCAGTGTCCACCACTCCCAGTTCCACGGTTGCAAGTAATGTAGCAAATTCTACTGAAAATAATAGCACCGTTACGAAGGACGCACAGGGATCTACGTTAGCTCCTATGAACATAACAACAGTTTCCCCCGCAACTTCCACTAGCCCAACTCCAACAGTTTCAAATGACACCGAGCGTATTCCACCAACGACGCCCTAGTCAGTTAATCACGTTAACACTACAACCACATTGCCAACTGGTTCAAGTTAGGGCCAAATAACCAAATCCAAATTCCAAATAACGAAATGAACTCTTAAGTTACTTCCAAAACTTACATTCCTACTACTAAACTAATACTAAACTTTACAAACCACGGAAACTGGCAAACGGTTCAGTTTGTACACATATTTGATAGTTAGTAAAACGTTTTCCAAATTTCTGATTTAATAGGTACAGAATTTAACGTTTTATTAAAATTTGCCAAGGTAGATTGGATAAAACGGAATTATAACGGGGTTATATTTGTGTCGTGGAGAATATGAGTATTTGTAGGACAACTATAGATATATTAATATATATGAGATATTATATTAATGAGTCTCAGAATCGATACCATAACCACAATAAACATAGGAATTTTTTGACCACATGAACAATTGACCATAGTCATACTGCCATTGGCAATATTTCGGTTTATGTTTTCGAGTGCGGTCACCATAATAATATAGTCAGACATGTAGACAATAAATGCTGGTAGCTATTTTGAAGCTTTAACTTTATCAAAATGGTTCATTGGATTCTAGAAGTGCATGTATAAACATGATATCTGTCAGGTTATATTTATTTAGTGCGCATTAGAAAACTCAAGAAGAATTAGCCTATAATGAGCAATTTATACTAAATATGCAAATTAACGACTGGACCACCCATGGAAACTGGACTAAACTTGGGTCAAATCCAGTTTGATCACAAATACAATTGGCTACTTCTACGCCAAAGGAAGATGTACAAAATATTCGGATAACAATATGGAAATGGCAAACGAAGCCGAAGAGTCCTTGTTTGATCAAATTATTTATTTTCATCTCCAACATTGAGTAGTCTATACGAACCTCAAAGTTTTCCAATGATTTCTTTCTGTGTCAAAAATTAAAAATTAAAATTCCACATAATGGGAACTCTGAACCAAATGGACTAATTTGAGTTGGCTGAATTCGAATCCGAGTTTTTTGTCTGAATTGAACTTGGAATTTTGTAGCATGTGGTTTTGTAGCATATTCGATTAAAACTTACTTGAAAACTGACTGAGGTAAAGATATTTATGTTTCATTCAGATCCGAAAAACAAATATTAAGGAGCACCAGAACTGGTCGTAGGAAGGTATGGTAGCCACCTAGTGAGAGAGATACGAACAACGTATTCCCATC
>JAQIWD010000409.1:0-22089 GCA_034694825.1 Anurida granaria
AGGCAAAATTGGTTTTGATCGTCCATGAAATTTTCCAGCGAACTGATACGCTTGGTCTCCAGGTTGTAACAATTAGGCGCTGTGACACCGTCGCATAATCCGGTATAATCAGAATTTCAATAATTTGCGTAACAATTCACTTGATTCCTGAATCCTGATTAATAATGTCAATAACGCAAGGTCACCTATTCAAGTGACGTAAATCCACAAGTATTATTATTAGCAATGCACATTAGCCAACTACGGTTACGTATCTTCGCAGATCCAACATTCGCAACTAGTTCTGGAAATTACTCCACAGTAACATTAATGAATCCTTCCAAGCGCATCTCCTGGAATCCGATGAGAATGGGACAAGGACAACAGCTCCTCTTCTTGCGTCTATTATTTTGCAGTAGTCTCGTTTTCTTCACCTGTGTCAAAGGTCAGCAATGGATTGCAGATCATACGTTTGCACCTAATCAAGTGGCAGTATACCCGGCCGGGTCCTTTGTGACCCATCAGACAGTTCCAGTCCAACTCAACTATCCAGCCGGGGCGTCAGTCACAATGCAAACTGCGACGCAAGTCCAGTTTCCCAGCGCAACCACAATTTATGGTGCTAATGGAGCCGAAAGTTATTCGCAGTTTTCTGGAATCATAACCTTCCCAGCCGGGAAAACTATGGCACTTCCTCCAGGAAGCTCCATGATCATTAATAATATTCCGTCTGTCCTCAGGTATGGACGGTTCAATGGGAATAATGCCGCCATTGTAGCTTACGCTAACGGTGGACGGGTCACGTTCAACTGCCCCTCCCAACCTTCCGTATTTCCTGCTGGAACGAATCCTATCAACTATTACAATCCAGGTAAATGCACTTCATTCATGCCCGCCCAGAAGGCCAGGAATGACCGCATTCTTTTCTTTTCATATAAAAAGGGGCGGATAACGGTGGCGTGACTACCCAATTTGGACCCTCAGGCCCACTCGTTAATTCTGTTCAAACTGTTCAAGTGACCTGTACGGGTTATACCCAAGATGGATTCCCGATTCGGACTTTTAGAAACGCCTTGACTGGGGAGGCGTACAATATCCAACAAACGGCGTCAAACTCCTTCAATGTTACATTCATAGTAGCCAGTGGGTAGATTTATTATCTATTAAACATGGCGACATTTTGTGCATTGGAATTTTTCAACTCGATGTGACGAGGATTACGAGATCTAAGTCCAGGAACATTAAATGTGATAAATGCAGGAGTAGGTATTGGCACAGCAAATTCGCTGAAAAGTTCGACAATAGCAGGCAGGGTGAAGCAGATCTTTCAGAGAATAATAACTTTAGCATAGTCTACTTAAATCTGGTATGAGCAAAATAAGAATTACCGAGAGAGTATTCAGCGTAATTTCAACGTAATGATCAGACCTCATTGTTCTGGAATTGTGAGACTCCGGATTTGAGACGGATGGAATCCAGCAGAGTCTACAGTTGAATGGGACACGTTCATGGAAGCTTGCATCGAGTGGTAGAGAGGACTATGGATTGATGTGCTGGAGAGTCGTCGGGAGAGGCGGGTCAGTGGGAAGCTAACGCGTTGGTCACGGTTGACATAGTACTCGTTGAAGTCCAGGCGGAAACTGAGGCCCTGGAGGGTTAGCGAATCCGAGCCTTGCTCTCCGTTCAACATGATGAGGAAGCGATAAATCAAATCCTGTAAAAATTGAAAATCGAGTAAATTCATCATCATGATTTCATGAATTAATCAATGACTTTTTATAAAGAAGTTTCAGTCTCGCCTGAGTCACAGTGTAAAGCTGCTCCACTTCTCCCTTGGATTGGGCAATATAATCATCAAAGAATTTCTTCTGCGTTGCCGCAGACGTAGTTTTCAACTTCCGCCGTGTCACAACCTCCCCACTAACCCGTTCATCGAACTTTGTGAGAAAATCGTTCAATTTGTAGACTGTTCCAAAAATGGCACGGAGTTGATTCAGCAGATCCCTTTTCCCAAAGTCCAGCAGGCAACGACTCAGGATTGTGGAGAGGAATTCTTCGTGTGCCGTGATCACTTCGTCCAAATCCGTTGCTTTGTTCACCTGGTTAGAAAATTGGAATATTTAAATCTTGAAAACTGCTAGACAGAGGAAAGACTGTTTCTTACCGCATCGATTAGGGAATCCCATGCACATTCCGTTGCTTCGAACATGATGTAATATTGAGTTTGATGGACAAAATGGATCATTTCTTGGATCAAAAGTTGAACTTGGTGGAGGACAGGACCGATTTCTACGCAAATCCCCAAAAATGTCAAAAAGGAACAAGCAAGCTTTTCAAATTATTTGATTATTTCGGTAACGTACCAGGCATCATGGATCGCTGGAATTTGAACAACATTGTTTGATTCTTCCAGAGCGATGAGAGCATCGCCTCAATTCGCTTTATACGCCACAACGTATTGAAGAGTTGGTTGTAGTTCACAATTGCCTCTTCCGTTAGAACCTGACAAACATCAAAAATCGTCATTTTGAATAACCTTAACTAAAAGGTGATCTAGCTGGAAAAACATACCGTCCCAATGGGTCCATCAGCTTTGTAATCCAAACAGAAGACGTCCCATCCTATTTCCTTTTCATTTCCAAACAGAATTCTTGTATCCAGTCGTGTCAAAATATCCTCTTCTTCAAATTGTGCATTTGTGGCACGAATCGCTGACTCGAGTATTGCAGAGAGATTATGCTGGTAGAGTTTCCCGTAAGGTTTCGACAACTCTCCCCTACAAAAATGAATGTAGCAAACAATCTTTAAACGGGGCCTTTGAAGGAGAGGCTAAGGAAATGAATACGAGCGTGAAGCACGTACTGCAACAACTCCAGGAGATAACGAATGAAATCCCCTTGACCCAGAAGCAAATATTTCTTGAGTGCATTCAAATGGTCAACCAGCCTGGAATCCTTGATGAGTACTTTGAGTATCATGTCAGAGGTTGCCCGATATGCCATTTGTATTGTGCCACCGAGAATTCTGTCATTTTCCAAAAAGACACTCTCCACTACAGAATGAAAAAAAAATGACTGTGAAGTCAAACGAAACCCGATAAAAGATGAGACAAATAAAACATCAACTGACTTACCAGGTGTTTCCTCAATCTTTTTCTTAATCTCGGCTCGGCAACTGTAGGGTGTGGAGTTATTGCAAACGTCCTTCAGAAAGTTGATGTTCTTCCCAATAGCTAGGATTGTCTTGGCTTGACCCAAATTAATAAAGCATGGAAGCATCTTTTCGCTGAAAGAAATTCACAAATCACAACGCATGTAATTGTCAAACCTTTTAGAAAAGAGCATGGTTGCCTTTTCATTTCGTGCTGCACTGCTTACCGAATATAAAACTTGGAATGCCAAAGATGTCCCTTTTTACATTTGTCGTCAGCAGCGATGAAGAATTCATTGTATGGGTCTTCCAGCTCTCCATACAGCATCCATTCTCCCATCATCAGATACAAGGGTTTTGTAAGAGTAGTCAAGAAACTAACAGCAATAGACTTGAACAAAGTATCTCCATGCTGAGTGAACAAGAAAATGACGGAACAGATTTCACCACCGTGTCTTCGAGCGACGGTGCTCAGGGGTCCTAGGGCACAAGCATCCACCAACCACCCCAATACATGCAAGCGCAATTGGATATCTGACATCCAAGTCTTCAATTTCAGGAGTGACAAGTCCACACGCGGCTTTACTTCCTCTGAAAGCGGCGTGTCAAATATTGTGTCTTGAATCTAAAAGAAAAATCCCAACATCCCTTTTTGATAAACAAACAGCCATTGAGGATGAGGAGGAGTGACTTACATTCGCCTTGATATCCGCTAGAATCCGGTAGTACTCAACGAGCTCACTATCCAAGGCATGTTTGAATGCTTGCACGATTAAACCCGTAGATGGCTTGTCCCGGTAGGCCTTGACTTTATTGTAACAGTAACCAATCTCACACAGTTTCAATGTCATCTCACGCATCCATGTTGGGGTGTCCTACAATACCAAAACAATCCAAAATGTATTCAAAATATACCCCAAAGTGAGGAATGAAGTGACGGAATCGGAATGGAATTGTAGGCTCATCATCTTACGCAGGTGATGTCATAAGTCTTGCTCTTCTTGTTCAATTGAATAAACTTTCCATCTATTCCTTGGAAAATGAACATGAGATCCCGTACCAGACTATTCTCGAGGAAGGTGACGTTGTTCTCAGATGACGATGAAGAAAAAGGCTGCAAACAACAAGTAAAATTTTAAATGAAAATCTTAAATCGTAGTTGTCGAATTAGTAAGTAATGAGAATGACTGACTTGATGACTAACATCGAAAAGCAGACTTGATGGATTTACCTGTAATCCGGAAACACTCCTCCTGCTTGAATTAACATTGGCAAAGGAAGTGTTATTATTCTGTGAAAAACTTTTATGGACCGAGGCGTAGGCTCCCGGGAGCGAAATCGTAGCAGGCATTGGAGCTCGTTTGGACGACATTGTAGGCCTAACTCTTACTCAAACTAACCTTGAGTATCACAACTTGTATTGTTCTTTAGATCATCAGATTGAATTAATCTGAAACTAATCGATTAATTTGAAATGAATGAACCAAAACAAAACCCCCTCACTTGCTCTTTCACTTGAAAAAATGAACACAAAAGGAGAAAGATAAAAAAATGAGTTCCCTCCCTCCTGGAAAATAGAACAAACTAAAAGCTACTCCACACCTCAAGAGCAACAGCGTTGGGCAAAAACCATCCAAAAATTATAAAATACAGTAAAAAATTCTTTTGAATTTTTTACTGTTACTTCAAATCATTAAATAATATTTGCAAACAAAACTGTATTAAATTATTTGTTGAACTAAAAAGAAGGAAGAATACACTTGTTAAGTTACCTTATTTTATTTCGCGTTTGAAAGAACTTGAAAATTCCAGCCTTTTTAGTACTTAGAATTTTAGAATTTTTCAGGTCTTTCAAATTTTTAGAAAATTTTCAAAAAGTTTGGAAATTCTCAGAATTTTTCTGCGCAAATGCCCAACACTCAGCCACTCTTTGGCGCTGGAGCATTCCGTGAACCTTTTAGTTCGGCCACTTTTTTTGAATCCGGTGGCGGGTAAAAAACTTTTTGTGATTTTCGATTTTGTTGAAAGCTGAAAGCGAAAGTTCAAAATGTTGAGGTTTTTAAATTAATTGCAGTTGAATTGAATAAGTCTTTAATTAACGTCAGTTAACTGGAAGCAATGGGCGACTACGACGTGGCAAAACCCAGACTCACATGGGTGCAAAATAAGTGTTACAGGGTAAATCCCTTCAGAAACGATTATGGACTCCACAATACTGATTTTGCTGGTGCTTTTTGCACTTTGTCGATTTCCTCGACACGCATTCCAGCAGCTCCGGCTTCGTCAACTACCCTACCGTACAAAGAACATGATGACATGACCGGCTGTAAGTAATAATAATATGTTTAGTAGTATATTTTATGTAGTGAATGAGATTGTGGTTCTTAAATGTGGACGATTGAGTTCAGAAGTGGTTAATAATTGGAGATGATATTATCCTATGGGTAGGTGATCCTGATGAGGCTGACTACGACGAAGGTGACTTTGTAGTGGATGAAGTTGCTGGGGGATTTAGTACCCTGTGTCCTGAGATTCCAAATGCCCTTTATGCAATCATTATTGGTCCAAAGGGATCTGTAAAGAAGCGGCTGGAGACGGAGACCAACACAAATATTTCAATTCCGAGGACGAATGAGCAAGGAACCATTTGTGAGTTAGAGGTTTTTCGGAAGTTAGTTTAGGTGAAGTCAATAAATTCATTGTGCTTCTTTCCAGTGATTCGGGGTAAGAAGCGTGAGAACGTTGTACGAGCAAGGAAGAGAATGCTATTGATCGCTTCCCAAGGCAGATTCCGTCGAGAGGCAACTCATTTCCTTTGTTTTCCATTAAACTCCCAGACATTGGTTCAGAATGCTCGTGAATTCAAGGTAAATTTAGGGTTCGTTGAACTAATTCCATCCATTAAGTCTGATTTTGTTTGGATTCTCAACAGAACAAAGTGCTCAATGATTTTAAAACGGAAGGGATTGGTGTGGATGAGAAACTATTCCAGGAACCTGAGAAGATCCATTTAACGCTTTCTGTGGTCATGCTCTTTGATGAGACTGAGCGGAAGAAAGCGAGGGACATTCTGGAGAGCCTGAAACCGGACATTCTGTAAGTCTCGCAGCAACTTGTCCCTCCTCCCTTACTTGCCCCCTTAAAAAATACTGTTCCACAGGGCAATGACTTCAAAGGGGAATCTTCGATGTCGTATCCAAGGACTTGAAATTATGAACGATGACCCGACTGCAGTTAATATCCTATTTGCCAAGTGCGTATTTCCTGACAATGACAACACTGCCCAGACTTTGGCTGATTTCATTCACCAAAAGTTCCTTGCCACGGGTAAATCAATGAAACCATTTTTGATTTAAGCTCTCGCCGCATTATTTCGCAACAAAATTATTCCAGGATTCGCGAAGGCTAGTCGTGCCGACTCTGTGAAGCTCCATGCAACTCTAATGAACACGCGCTATCGACAACAGGAAAGGGAAGAAGCCGTAGGTGGAAATGGAAACCGTGGATTCCGTGATTATAAAGCTGATACCTTCAATGCAAAACCAATTTTGGATGTAAGTACTTAATTTGTTCTCAATTTGGCAGATAAGAACAATTCCCTTTTCTAATTAGAAATATGCAGACTACGATTTTGGATTTGTTGAAATAAAAGAAATCCACATCTCTACTCGTCATACCAAAGGACCCGATGGATTCTACAAGTCGTCGGCTAAACTCCGCTTGAAGGACTAACAACCAAAGGACGCATTGCTGTCAGAGGCAGAACTGGTTAGGTTAAATACTTACGTTATTAACTAACACTCGTTAATTTAATGAATCTCCAAGTCATCCTTGAGTAAATTCGGAGCAAGAAGGGAGAGAGCGTTGAGCAAGGAGGAGCATCCAGTTGATCCCTTCCCAATGCAGATTCCGTCGAGAGACTACACATTTCTATTTCCATAAAATTCCAAGACTATTGGGTTAGAATGCTCGTGAATATATTTAATCTACGGCTAGGGCTCTCTGGACGTACTCCATCCAAACAAACATCGTGCAGGTGTTCCAACAGAGCAAAGTGGTCAATGATTTTAAAATTGATGAGATTGGTGTGGAAGTGGATGAAAAAGTAGTCCAGGAGGAAAGTATTCCAATTGCTGCTGTGGCATTTGTTGGTTGAGGGAACTGTATTGTCCATAAATTCGTTCTGGGCTCGTCCCCGGAATTTGGTGGTAAACCATTTGGTTCTGATTGTTGCAGCAGCTGAGGGAATTGTATTGTCCATAAATACGTTCTGGGCTCGACCCCGGCATTTGCTGGTAGACCATTTGATTCTGATTGTTGTAGCAGTTCAGGGAATTGTATTGTCCAAAAATCCGTTCTGCGCTCGTCCCCTGAACCTGATTCCCTAAAAATGTACAATGTAAAATAAAATTACGAGAACAGTTACATTAGCGATGTATGAATGTATCCCTCCAGCATAAAATTGGGTGCAGGTCAATTACCTTTTCCAGTGTACCCGTGGGAGTAGAGCTGCTTGCCAAAGGCTTTACGTGCCCTGTGAATAACCTTGTTCACTGGTTTAGCCCAAGTAATCTCCAGAACAGAACCATCGATTTCAGTCCCATCCAACGAATCCAGTGCTCCTTCGGCTTGAGATCGGCTCAAGAAATGGATAAACGCATAGTCCTTGATTTTCTTCACTTTCTCCACCCCATTTTGTGAGTGGTGATTGAAAATCTCCAGAAGGTCCTCCTCAGTCGTGGAAGGCGTCACATTCCGAACATACAGGTTCATGACCTGCAAAAAAATTGGAACAAAATATTAGATTCTGCTTCCCCTGCCAAGATTACTCCACCAAAAGCAACTCAATCTGTGCATAAGCGATACCGGCGCATAAAAAGCCTCAAATTAAATGCTCATAAGCAGCGGCGAAAGCATGACAAGCGACAGACAGTACTGGAGAACAAACTAATGCTACGGGTTACAATACACTACAAATGTGGAGAGAAATAAATTCATGCGCAAACTCATGCTGCATGCAAGTGATAAGTGCCTTTGACATAATAGAAGGGTCTACATCAGGTTCCGGTTCAGCCCAATCCACTGCAACATTGATGCCCCACATCATAATCTTTCCAGGCAGCATCTTGCGACGAGCCATCGCAGCAGCCCTGGGATTGGTCAATAGAAACTCAGAATGTGACACAGGTCGACATTTTTCAAAGAAGCATCCTTACCTGTGGTTCTCATACTCGATGAACGCATATCCACGATTCTTGGTCCGGTCAACTGGGGAGGGGTTGGCAATGACACGGACCACTCCTTCCGTAATTTTCTTAATCTCATCAAGGATGTCATCCTTGCTCTTATCCCTTGGGACTCCACCGACGAAAAGGCGACAGTTGTCGACAGACTTCACTACGCCGATGAATCTTCCTAAATTGGAATCAATTAAGAAGGAGTAAACTTAGGAACAGGAAGAGACACTTTTGTTAAACATGAAGGGAATCTTAACGGCGTCTTATTCTTACCAGGACGAATCTCATACTCGTTGAGCATCTTGATGGCCGTCGAAGCCTCCTCTGAGGTATAATACTGGACAAAGCAATAACCCCGGTTAGTCCCACTGAAATCCATCATCAGACGAAGCTCGAAAATATTCCCAGCCCTCTCAAAGACTGGAACAAGGTCGGCTTCATAAATGTCACGTGGGAGTTTCCCAACAAAGATTTCAGATCCTAAAATTCCAAAGGTCAAAAGCATATACCACTTTTGGATTACCTTGGTGGAAATGTCGGGGAAAATATTTTCTAAGAATACAAACGAACCTTTTTGAAGAGGTGGACCGTTGTAATCAAGTGGAGGCCCGTAGCGTCGTTGTCCATTTTCTTGAGTGATCGGCATCCCGGTCCTCGCGCTCAATTCCGAAAGTGCTTGGGCCATTCTCAGGTAGGTCACGTTAAACTGCAAATATAAGGCTTCACGCTTTGTCAAGTCGGATCCGGGAAACTGAAAATAGAAATTGCACCAGGAAATAAGTTCGACTGACATTCACCTCTGCGTCTGTGTTATGACTTTGTAAATGCACACCCACCAATTAAACTGCAAAACGAGGATGAACGATTGAAAAATATCAGCGTACGTGAAATAAAACCAAACTAATTAACGTACTAAATAGGGATTTGATTAAATATTGTAAAGCCGAAAATTGATCTAAAAATCTATTTATAATTTTGATTTTAAAAACTGGAAATCAAAAAAAATCTGCTAAAATCAATGGAATTCGCTCTGAGCAAAATCAAAGGAATCAGAATTAGACAATAATGAGGATAAACCGCTGCATTTATCTGTTGAGTTGGCCGTTTTTACAATCTGACATTTTTATCGTTATCTCATCCTGCTCTAGCTCCAAATAGCATCGGTATTCGGTAGTGAGTGACCAAAGAATGGGGCGCAGCGTTGTGGATTGACTAATTTACTTGACAAGAAGCCGGATATACCTACCTTACTCAGAGCAGAAATTAGCAAACTGATATCTACCTTATCAGCAAACTGATAAGAATAAGCATTGTGTTACTCTGCTTTAACGCTTGTTTATGGGTCACGCAGTTAAAGGTCTCTAGCTGGGTGAATAACTTTACCCATTTAGTGCAAATTTTTTTTTAAGATTAACGTGTTCTATTTCACATGATTCATGTAACCTCCGAATCTTTTGCGATTCGACAGAAGATCATGAATGACCATACGACAAGTAAAGCGAACGTGTCCGTCCAATGACAAGGAGAGTATAACATTAAATATTGAGCCTGATGACTGATTAATAATTGCATGCTAAAGCTTAGAGTCCTACACCAAAAATAACAATAAGAACCAAGTCATGTAGAAATAACGCAGCGCAGCGCTAACTGACCACATGACAGTGCGGTCAGTTGGTGCGGTGATTAATCAAGATTTACCAGATTGAAGCGGAGATAGCATCGTGGCTTTCCAACTCCTGGTCGCCCGACGTCTTCCATCTGGAATATTTCATCCAAGTCCGAATCGCTGCTGTTGCTGTGTCTTCCGTCGCTGCTAATTGAAAGCGATTCGACCGAAAACGACTCCATTTTAGTCCTCTTAGCTTCGCTCTGCTAAAAACTAAAATCCGGACTGGAAAGACACAATCAAAACTGAAGACCACACACACAGTCAACAGCGGCGTTCCTTTGCTCTTCTTTCTTTGTGTGGAAAAAGAAGACTAAAAATAAACAAATCCCTTCATTCTGATTGGTCGAGACAAAGTGGCGACAGGAATGAACATGCGCAATGGGGTTTATCGATTGTCGGCATCCTTTGATCTTCAACGACCAATCAAATCCATCGGCGCGAATTTCAAATGCTGTTTTATGCAAAACAAAGTGCAAAATTCTTCAAATGCCAGCTGACGAGCTTGATTAATCGTGATTAATTGATTGAGCGGAGGAGATTCATTGGTTACATCACATCTTCACATCTAATTTGCTCATGAGGTAAGTTAGCTTTTATTGTTCCTTCAATTTCCATACACATCCACGCGGAGTTTGAGTTTGAACTTGGTTGACATTGGGTTGGTTGGCGAAACCCACCTGCCACGTTACCAAAAGTTTTACAACGCAAAATACTCCCCTCTTGCCCATTACCCTCGTTCATATCCTTACGGTGGTACTCTCCAAATCCAACTCTCTCCAACTCCCTTTTTTGACACTTTCACTCTCTTCCTCGATTGCTCAGAGCTCAGAAGTCTCTCTGCAAGTCCCGGAATTCTTCGGTCGGTTCCTGATTGTCCTCAATTTCAAGTAGTCATTTTCTTTCCCAATTTAGCAGTTCATGATGGTGTCTAAACAGAGAATGAAAGTGGCCAACGAGAAGGCAAGCAAACTGGTGACAATGAGAGGAAATGTACCCAAATCAACCGTAAGTAGAACATATGGTTTTATGTATTCTTTCAGGCAATGCTGAAAGCTGCTGATTAATCCTGATTAATTATAAATTTTCATTTTTTTCCCAGAGAGCTACAGACGAGAAGTATCCCGTTGCACCTTGGCTCATGGGTCTGTTCCTCTTCGTTGTCTGTGGTTCCGGTAAGTTTCTCTATACTTAACAGATGCGCTTGATCCTTGTATCGGGGTTATTCATAAGTTCTAACGTAGCGTTAACGGGGACGATATCTCACGTTTTCATTTGTTTGACTTTAAATTTCCCTTTTAACGCTGCTGGATGTTTAACTGATAAACTCTCCAGTATTTTTAATAATCAAAGGGAATAGTGAAGACCCAACTTAAACGCACAATTTGGCTAATTAAACTTCCAAAGTTGTGTATCCTGTCTTTGGGAACAAGTCAATTCCTGAAATCCTCCTCATTGATTAATTTTCGTCTAAATTCAGAGTCTAATTTGTGGTTTTGTCTATTTTTCCAGCCATTTTCCAAATCATTCAGAGCATTCGTATGGCCTAAGTGAATCTTCATCCTTCCATCACCAATCATTTCAAGAAGACCATCTCCGCCACCACCAAACTGAAAAGGCTTAATTAGTTACACACCCCCCAAACCCTTCTTCTTCTTCACCTTCTTCGAGATTCATTCGAATGTTTTTATATTTACGTACAACTAAACTACTACTGGAGAAAGGAGTGACAACGGGACGCAAACGACTCGCAGACTCATCAATCCAATTCCAAATGTGAAAAATAAATTAAATATGTAACGTGATCCGTGATCATTTTTTTGCTGGAGGTCAAGGTTACTTTCCAAGGTCAAAGCGATAGAAAACCAGGAGTCTATCCAGTACTTTTCCTTTCCTTTCATTAATTGTGTTGAATTATTGTTGATTGTTGTGGTTAGAATGGCCAAGTAATGGGCTTTTGTTGTTTGAAATTGAAGGTCGAGCATATGTATGCGTTCTCTTTTGTTAGGTTGCTTGGCTTTATATCGCTTGGCTATCCAGATATGTCTACTGAAGATTACAAAGTACAAGTTATAAAATGTATAGTGTGATAATTTATGAAAATGATTAATCAAGAAGATGCGTTTAGTTTGTCATACTGACTGATGAGAGGGAGGGAGGTAAGGAAGTGCAGTGATCCCCTCCTTCCAGTCTTTTCTTTCAAAAGTGCAATAAAGAATTCTGCAACAAAATTCCAGGCAAGGTCAAAGGTTGGGCTACATTTAAAACGTGTCTTTATTCAATTGGTTTTCTGCCCATTACCTCCAAACGCACCAGAAAACATGCTGCCTGACTTTCGAATTGGAAAACAATTTGGTTTGTTAGCACAAAAGTTCGTTATTCCAATTCAATTAGAAAATGGGTTAATTAATTAGTACGATTAATTAAGGTAGCAGCAGCTGGGTAATAAATTAATAACGAAACTTAACAAGAAATCAACACCGTTTTTAGTAGATACAAAAATGAAAAAGGGAACAAAAACAGAACCGAAAGGGAAGAGGTCATTACGCGTCATTATTACAACAATGGGGGAGGCTGCACAACCGATTAGTACCCACAATTCCTAGTAACTTGCCAACAACGCCTGGATTATTAAGACTGAAGTTAATTAATTGTGAAATCCAAAATGGAATCATAGACTCCAGTATTGATTAATATCCTTGTTCCTCAACTAGTTTTCCTTTCCAATATAGTTAGCTACTTGAGTTAAATTTAATCCTCAACTTTGTTCTCTTTGGCTTGTAAACTTTGCTTTTTTTTAAATTGGAATTTATACAGTCTAATCCTGGGCTCCCCTAATTGGTTAACTTGAGCTAAGTTGTAGAGATTCTCGGAATTATTTGGCTACACAAGTGGTTAGTTAACTTAATTTCAGTTGACACTCTCAGACTTTTGAGTAGTTTTTAGAAAATTGATGATGAGCTATAACTGGATCCTAAGTATTACTGACTAAAATTATTGAGTTTAAGTAGTTAAGTTAATAAGTAAATGGAATTAGAATACCAAAAGTCAACAACCTAGAGCGAAGGTAAACGACCCATAATTAGGATCCATTCTCATCCATTTCAATGAGTACTGACGGTGGATTCGGTAGCACTTGACATTCAGCGAGGTCCTCCCCAGTGGATTCCAGTCCCGACCCGTTTAAATCACTTAAATGTCTTTCCAGCACATCGACGTAGGTTCGGTAGCGGTGTATCTCGAATTTATAAAATTCGGAACGATCCTTCACTTCCCGTTTATTCGAACTGCCACGTTTAGTCGAAGAAACTTGATTCTGCAAAAATAAATTTTATGAGCGAAAATTCCCAAGAATTTATTAAAAATTGCCCAAGTTCAAGAGATGTCGCTTACAAGTTCCTCCAAATCTTCTTCCCATTTGCTCAATGTAGCTTGATTGGTAATTAATTGATCCCTGGAGGAGAGCCGTGATCTAAAAAGTACAAAAATTGTGTACCAAAGGAATCAACTAAACTTTCACCTTTTACTAAGATTTGATAAAACTTACATTGCTGAAGGGAGTAAAGGCTTCTCAAATTTCTTCGTTGAACCACAAGGCGGCTCTAGGGCTGGTGATGAGAATTTCGCTGCATTGAGGTTCAGATTGTCAATCCAACTGTGCATCTCCCGAATGTCCGAGGATTGGAAAAGGAATTGGGATTTATCCGCAAGGGTTAGGCAGAAAACAAAGGGTCGCTTCCGGTAGTCAGACGCAATTGTGGCCAGGGCGTGATGGAGTTTGAGGGGCTGGATACTCTGGACAACGGTCACCTTTGAGTTTTCATCAGGAGCAAGGCTCAGGAGGAGCTCACGAAGGCGACAAAAGTAAAGTTTCCAGGATCTCTTCCCAAGTGGAGCTGGAATTCAAAATTAAAATCAGCGTCCTGAAAAGCGCCTGGGTCCAACGTAAAGCATGCGGTGGCTTACTCTTCTTCCCTCCTTGCTCAAAAATTGACTTCCGCCGAAGATATCCGCGTTTGAACTCTTTTGTATTCGTTGTGATTGAGGGGTCCATTGCCGGCAAGGCCTCCTTTCCAGCTTCCTCTTCGTCAATTTCCCTAAAGTTCAAAGATCGTCCATCATGTCGATGCACTGCACTTTAGAGTTATAATTGATTAATTGCAAAAAGTGGGAAATCTTACAGAGGAGATGCCAAAGGTTTCGATTTGATTGCGTGATACAATTTTTTGAGAACCGGTTCTGGAAAATTGAGCCCGTCATTCAGTCCGACCAGATTTTGTATAAAGTCTTTGCAGCTCATCCTCCGCTCTCCACGAACGCCCGAATACATGTCTGTATTGAGAAGCATTAGAGCACAGGCGAGCGTATGAACTGCGTCCTGGGAGGCAAAATTGGGGTTACTCTCGACGTAGCGTGTTGAGAAATAAGTAAGGACTCGCTCCCGTTCTTGGGTTTCCCCTGTGTCAAGAGCATACAAAGATTGGAATTAATTAAAATCTCGTGATTAATCTGTTTGGTACAACTGTGGTGGCTGCTCCCACGTTTACTATACCTCGCAAGGGACAGACGCTGAGGAACTTTCGAAGTGACACATCCAATGTCTGATCTTTGAATTCAAAGTATCTGAGGAAGTATGTTGCCACTTCTCGGCTGAAATCGTTGGCCTTGCTCAGTTGTCTCCAGACATCCGATACTTTGAATCCATCCAGCGTATAGAGTCGTTTTGCTAATCGTTCTGCCGAGGGGAGATCAACGGCCTTGACTACAGCGATTCTCATGGACTCCACGTCCGAACCATCCGAGTCACCTCCAGAACTTTCTCCAGAAATAAACTTTCGGAGTCTCTTCCCAGGCGGCGTTGATTCCTCACCGTCACTCCCACCTGCGACGTCCTCATCTTCTGAATCGTGCAGTGTGTTCATCTTCTCATATCCAAGGGCTTCGGGTTTAGGTTCACTTTGATCTTCCTCCTCCTCTTGATCAATGCTGCCCATATTGCGACTCCCATTGATCAAAACGTACTCACAGTACCTAGGAGATGGAAGAAGGAAAATGGAATTTATTAGTCAACTGGAGAAATCCCACTGGAATTGTTAGAAACCGCAAAAATTAATTGGTAGGTCCAGGATTATTTTAGTGGAAATGAACAGAATCCTGGGTAGGTCGGGGTGAGTAACAAAGTGCAAACAGTTGAAAATGGCAAGGAAATGCAAATGAGTTAAAAAAGACACGATACCTTTCTTTTTCCGGTTGAACAGGATGGTGGTGGTTCCCATCGTCGGGAGATTCCATCGAGTATTTCTTACTGGAAAGATTCTTGGCTCGTTGTTTAGTGGATTCCTTGGCGTCTCCCTCAAAGTCCAAGTTATTCTCGACATCCTCTCCGTCGTCCCCACTGTCACTCATGACCGAGGATGAAATGGAAGTGTCCTCATTGTTGTGAACCGGAGGAATCGTCTTGGACCGCGGTGGGACGTTCCGCCCGTCAATATTCCCAGAGCCACCATTAGTAGTCGTTGTGTTGTTTGCATTTGACTCATTTCGCTTCACTATACCAACTGACTCGGCAATGGCAATAATCCCATTGCTCTGACTTTGAGCAGTTTGTTCATCCTCCATCATCAATGATGGTGGAGGTGGAGGAAGGTTATCACTTTTTACGGTTATGTGCGTAATTGAATCACTAGTTGAGGAAGATGAAGAGTTTGAGGAGCTTGGGGGTGGAGGAAGTGGTGGACTTATTTCAGAACATTCCGAACTGTCTTGTTGTTGTACTGCCACAGCAGCAGCGGAGGATACGGAGGTGGGTGGCGAGGCCGTCTTGGCAGGGCGTGGTGATGAGTAGATTTGATGTGGTGGGGCTGGGCCATGAGTCAATGGTCCTGTCAATTTCGTGGAGGGTGTCTTGGTCGAACTGGAAATGAAAAGAAAGGAATTACCACCAGATGAACATGTTTAGATTTCTTATAAAATAACATTAGGAGAGCAAGTAGTATGTCACTT
Organism: Anurida granaria; assembly: GCA_034694825.1. Lineage (NCBI taxonomy): Eukaryota > Metazoa > Arthropoda > Collembola > Poduromorpha > Neanuridae > Anurida > Anurida granaria. The sequence goes on from JAQIWD010000409.1 coordinate 16,036, forward strand.
TGGGTCTAATTATAGTAACTCGCCAGCCTATTGAACACTTCACTTCAATGTTGAAACTTCGAGTTCCGACAAACGATTTATGGCAAGTGATGAGAGGAACTTACTGATTTTGTTGGCAAAACGCATTCGTAAAGACAGAACCCCCACATGCAAGGCCGACCGCTGGGATGGGAATTGGCAATGATTCGCAACGGGCAAGTTGGTTACCCATACCCGGCAAGTGTCAACCATTAACGTTAACGTTAAACGATAAAAGTTGAACGATAGAAGTTCAATTGAATTAAACGCTGTAATTAACTTAAATTGTCGCAAAACACTGCTGAATTAATCGTAAAAACGGGTTGCACAAAAAACGTCAACAATCACAAAAAATGAACGAAAAAGGTCAATGCCCCTAATTCAAATTTTCCCGCACAAGCACCTTGGCGTCTTTTTTTCAGAAAGCTTCTCTTATCGACATGAAATTTTATGATTTCCGTGCAAAATTACTTGATTTGCTTAATTAATTGCAATTAATTTGCAACTTGGAGCAAAATTGTTAGAGTAACCTTTGTCAAACTTACCAAATCGAATCATCGTTCCTTAATTTTGAGACGTTGAGTATTGCATCTCCCGTCATTACAAACGTTTCGTAATTTTTCCGATTTCCTACCGTGGTCGGGCCGAATGGTGACGAGGCAAAGACGCCGACTGCATTGTTCCGGACTGTTACTCGATTGTTGTTGCTATTGTTGCTGCCATTCTTGTCCCCATTGACTGAATGGGGTGGAGATCGAACTGGGATGAGAGACTTGGTCACTGCCTGTTGCTGGGCTGAGTTTGGGGTGTTTTGTTGTAGACTGTAGGCATGATTAATGAAAATATCATCAGAGAGGGTTATGTGATTCGCCTTGGACGACGAGTCAATTTCATCTCCAGGATGATGAATTGATTTCTTCTTGGAAGGGGGTGAGGCCGTTGAAGGGGAAGGGTAGGTCACTAGAGGTCGATTGGGTGACACGGGCAGTACGACCGACGGGGACGGTTGTCGGATCTTACTCGGCTTCCCACCGCCACTGCTCACTTTAAGTGGGGATGAAGGCGTAATCGTCACTTGTGTCGGGGTATGGAAGCACTGAGGAGGTTCATGTCCGCCGTGTTCTAAAAACGAGGGAGGTGTGGCCAAGAATTCTCGAACGCGGTGTACAATGTGGGGATCTGAAGAAGGAACCACAGGAAGTTGATTAGATTAATTTTATAGTCACGATTAACCACATCCGCCATCACCCAGATATCTTAATCTTACCCCGTTTGAACTTGATGTTGACAATATCTCCACTCAGCCTGAGGCACTTGAGAACTTCCTTTGTACTCAGACGAACTACTTCTCGTTCATTTATTGCCAGGATGATATCCCCTGCCTCCAACTGGAAAGAAAAAGAAAGTCCGATAATAATAATTCAATGAACAAAACCAACACACGGCCAGAGAATGGAGGGAAGTAGTAAATTCTGCAAGGAAATTAATGACCGGACGTGACCTACAATCTTATATTGGCAATCGGGTTAATTGAGTTTCTTACCAGGCCGGATCTAGCTGCGGGTGAGTCTTGCTCAATTCCATAAATTACAGGTGGGAATTCATAGCCGGCTCCGCCCATAATAGAAAATCCAAGTCCAGCATCACTGGATCTTCGTAAGACTACACTGCGGATCCCATCAGAGCAATCCATGCTCATCATCAGCCCAGGAGGTCACTTTACTCAAGTCCCCTCACCTTCCCCACCACCACCACCACTACCACCAGAACCGCCGAAGAACACATGCTCACATTCTTCTGCTGCTTGGCTGGAAGGTCAAAGTTGAACGCCGTTTGTTGAAGTTCGATTTAAGGATTCAAGTTCAGCGAACGGTTTAGCGTTAGTTTGTATAGTTATTCTGGTCCAGTGGTGTCACTCTGAAAATCAAGAAATAAAATAAAATTTTAATACAAATTTTTCAGTGATAAAAAAGGCACAGCTTTGACCTTTAAGTATAGAAGCCTTAACTAAAATACACTTGTGGGAAGTGGGATTTGTAATTTGTTGTATTGCGTAACTGCTTGCCTTGGTCCTAAAATGGTAAAGATTGATTCTCAGCCCTCCTGTGATAAAATTCAACTTGGATTTGAATCTCATCTGTCTCTGCCTGACTCAGCGTCATTTCCTCATCATCACAAAAACAACTAAAAAGTGCCAATTTGGAGATGATGACTCCTACACCAAGAGCTCTTGACGGAAAAGTCAAAACTTCAGGATCTTTTACCAAGATGAAGAACTAAAGTGGAGAGAACCTGATCACAACACAATGGCCAACAAGAGCACAGTTAAGTTGCTGACAAAAGAAACAAAACAATTGATTCCAAAAATAGTTTTGTGTGGTAAAAGCTGTCTTTCCAATTTTTCTGAGGTAAGTTGAACCCTTTTTAGAAAGGCTTCAAAACTTAACGAGGTCAAACCAAACTGCAACAGAGACGATTGTCGTTTGTAAATCTTCGCAAGTTTTTTTGGACGGCGTCCTGCTTGGTTCAAAAAACTTAGAGCTAGCAACTAGTTTCTTCCGAAACAATGAAACGTTAATTGACCTCAAGTAGGGGCCGAGATGAGGAGGGGTAAAGACGCATCGAATGACTAATCAATTGTTAAGTGGATGTCGTTAATTCCATATCCGTCCCTCCCCTGCTGGCATCACAACTCTCTCGCTTGACCTTGTCCTCCCTTGATAAAAAATCAATTAAAACCAACCCATCTTATTCTTAACTTGTAACTTGTTAACTCCCAAGTCCACTAAAACTACATTTGATTTCATTTAATTTACGTCTCCATTCCACCTGTAATTAGATCTCGTAAGTCAACACCCTTTGTAGAATGCCCTCACGCTCTTCCACTGCTTCTATTAAGCGGAAATCGATTGAAGTGATCCTCTGTCCACTTGACTGCACTTCTAGCCGCTTCAGTTCTTTCCGCTAGAAAAGTTAATGGACTGGTACGCTGCCAGGCTTTAGATCCATCCGGGCGCTTCTAACCCCTATCCTGCGACAGGCAGCTTGATTAATGTTCCGAAACCATCCGAAGATGCACTAAACTCATCTAATTTTCGCAAGGAAGGACCAAAGATGAGGATGATCAAAAAACCAAAGGCAAGGCAAGGCGGTTACAAATTCAGCAAAGCCTGACCCAGTCCTAAATTCTCAGATACCATGACTTTGGTTTTAGCACGGCGACCGCAGTCGCCTCGCAATGTACTGAGGAAAAGACGTGACAACTATTCGGATAAAGATGACATCCCCAACTAAGAGTTAAATCGGTCAAACAACAACAGGCATCAAACCACAAAAACTGGTGACCAAAACCGCCGCTTGATGCCCAATTGCCACATTAATTCGGAGATTACGACGAATCCATTAAGTTACGGTTAAGCCAACAAGTTTAGGGTAATTAATTTTATCAATAGATTTAATTACATAAACACGCGGATCGTATGATGGAACCGGAGGAACTATTATTTAAATTTGACCACTTTCCATAGAATCGTTTTGAATTATTTTAACGGCAATTGTTCTCGATGTTTGATTACCTTAGTTCCGCGGTGGTTTAGACCCTTGCCAAGGTCATTTTAGTAGGGAAGCGAGCACTAGAAACAGTTCTGCAGCAGAGTTAACTAGTTGACTGCCAGTTTGTCACAGTCGGCCTCTTCGAGGAAGGAAGTTACGTGACCTCCGTTCCTTGTGGAGGGTCGTGACATGGGAACATCCCAACTTGGAATCGGAAAACGGAAGTGTAATTGATCCAACTATGTGTTGGGATTGATTAAATCTATGGAATGAATGAAGATTGAGTGAGTCGGTTTGACTGTATCTACGTGATCACTTCAAAAGTCTCCTTCCGCAGCTACTCGCTCCTTCTGCCTGCATTTGGTCGAGAGTTCAATTCACTTTCTGTGCTCGTAAATAAAAAGAAGAAAAAATAGGTATGGGGATGGTATGAAGAATTGGTTCGGAATAGACATTAAAATATTTAAAGCTCTTTAGCGTCCTTTATCCATTTTCCCTTCCTCCAGTTGATTTCACTTGACTTTCACTTTCTCCAGATGAAAAGTGAAGCGGAAGAAATATATCTAATAAGATTAACTTTCAGTTTTTGGGAAGTTACTTAAAGTTTTTCGGAAGGCATCGCCCACACACACTCCACTTAACGCCTCTTCCCTGAACATCTTCCACCGCCGCCACTCGCTATCCACTTCATTCTCAAAAGGAAAGGAAACTTGGCGAGCATCAATGACTTTCCCCATTCGCATCTTTCCAGTTTACCAAGGAGTGGAAAAGTGATGACTAACACAAAATACTTTGCCAGCGCACTTCATTTTCCCGAGGATAAAAATTAACTGAAGTTAGAAGAGAAAAGTGAAATTTGGAACTTCCTGGAGAAAAAAATTGAATGGGAGCGACGATTTGGAATTCTACGGTACACACGAATGGAATTTTTGGAATTTTGACCGTAGACATGAATGGAATCCTTGGAATTTCACCTTACACACGACTGGAATGTTTGGAATTTCCCCGTACACATGAATGGAATTTTTGGAATTTCATAGTACACACGAATGGAATGTTTGGAATTTCATAGTACACACGAATGGAATGTTAGGGATTAACAATCTTAATTCAGAATCAATCATTTCATATAAAATTTACTCTTCAGTGAATAACAACAGTCCATTATTCCCACATCAAGAGTCCAACACCAGGTGGACGCAATAAATTATTTCAATATGGCTTCTTATTCCGACTAGGCAGAATCATGTCTTTGCTTGATTTCAGAAAACCCAGAAGTCCATATTTCTTTTCTCTTTTCCCAAAGTAGTTGCTTGTAAAATCGTTGGATTCATCCCCGAGGAGAGGTCGATGCTCCGCTTGAGTAGGAAGAATGTAATCATTTGCTGATAGAGATACGAAGAAGGCAAATGGGACGATCCAGAGGCAAATTGTAAAGTAGGCCATTACCTAAAATAAACCAAGTTTGAAACTAATTAATTCCCAAGACTTAATTTTCAAGAATGTCCCTAGGCAGTGTTTACCTGAATGAAGGGGTAATATCGCGTACTGAAGTGACTAAAGGCAAGGTAATGATTTAGGATAATGAATAACACTGAGGAAAGGAATGGGACAGATGTGACATAGAAATAGGGAAATGTTCTCATCACATAGAGGTAGGACAGTTGCCCTGCGATTCCGCAGACCGTCATGGATATTGGCAAATCTTCAAACAGGATGAAAAGTAAGTAGATGCCCATTTCAATCTGTATCGACAGAAAAAATCATTCGTAGCATTTGCAAATCTAGTTCAGGAATTGGGTAATAAAATGTTAATGCATTTCTTACCAAAATGATGTATCGAATAACTTTGCATGCGACAGACGCATATTCTTCAACTAATTCAGCTAAATAGTAAAGTCCGGATGCTGGAAGTGTACAAGAATTAGAGGGGTTAATTACATGTTAAGATTTAGAACCTGGATTATATTTAAAAAAAAAAAAAAAACAGTATTGACCAATGGATAAAGATGCAAAGCAGAATTGGAGCGCTGTAGCAATCCAACTCAAGATAACAAAGAACCACATTTCAATCCCGTCTGGTCCTGTATAAATAGGCAATGAATTAACATGAATTGGCCTCCCGTATGAGCTATTTCTAATTGATTGAATTCCTTACGAAATTGTTCAACAGATGATAAGAAAGGAACACCACCGGTTCGTCTTTCGTTCCAGCTTAAGTCTCAAACACACAACATCCGCAAACTTAATCTTTCGAGTATTTCAATGGCTTATGGTGGTTCACACATATCATGCTTTCAAGTTTTTTTTGTTTCCCTATGTTAATTAATCGATTAACTCTCAAATTAATTGCTTCATGCTCGCAGTTTCTGAAAAAAATTGAAAAAATTTTTGATGAATTTTGAAATGGATTTGATTTGACAACTCATAAGTGGAGAACTTAAAATTCGCGGGATTTCTCAATTTGCCCCTAGTCTGCACAAA
>JAQIWD010000410.1:0-22085 GCA_034694825.1 Anurida granaria
ATTTTTAGCGTTTTGAAAGAAAGATTAGTAAGATTTTCTGCGTTTTCGAAAAAAAAGAATAATAAGAAAGAATTTTTTGATTTTTCGTAAGACTGAATCCGTGGTATAATAATTTGTGATTATGATTATGGAGGAAATATAAAAATTATATGGTGATGCCTGCGCGCAGTGGTTGCAGTATGAAGATTAATCAAATTTGATGAAATTTGGACCAATTCATTTAATTATTTAAAACCCGAGCCTTTTGTCGTGAATGACCAATAATAACTCACTTCCTTCCGATCACTACATTAAAATTCAGTTGAGTTAAATTGAAAATTGTTATTAGTGGATTTGGCCCAGAATGTCCCAAAGTGATCAAGAAAAATTTATTTGCGGTCTCCTAGATAATGTACTGGTAGAACTCGCTAGTATAAATTTTTAAACGTATAAGCTAGCTGCAATAGTTTTCGTATAAGTGGGCTATAACAGGAATACAATTTCAGTTTAAAAATGCATGTATGATACTGTAAAATTCATTGTTAGACCTCCAGTACAAGGTACCGTAAGTTTCTTAATTCGTATTCAAGTTTATTGCCAGTTTTGTCCTCCAAAATACCAGTATGCTTGCTGAATTTTGAAGCTTAACTTTAAAAGCGACGTAAGACTAAAATGGACAGTCGAGGACTCTCTGTTCCAGATACCGTAATGTAGGTGTTTTTATTCAAAGTGGAAACGTAAAACTTTGTTGGTTGAGTAACTATTCCCAGGAACTGAAATTGTACTTTGAAATTTAGGAAGATCCGATTTGGGAATGGAGAAATGTTGGTTTTCTGTGAGTTTTTATATAACTTAATGGATCCTTGTTCGTAATGTGATGAGAATACACCAACAGTCGAGCATGGGTCTGGTCCTAATACTTTTCAATAGTAAAGGATCTAAATAATGATGTGGGTGATGGTGATGTTAGATCGTAGAATAACTCGTAGAGAAACAATTCTTCCTTAATTGAATTTCCATTGACGGGGAATAGGATACTTTTGGGATAAATCGATTCCGTAGCTCCAGTCTCCTTTTACTGCGAGCAGGAGAAAGTTGATGCTCCTCCTTAACTACTCGATTCATTCTAATTCCATTTTATTCCTGGAATTGGTACCTTTTGATTCATCCCCCCGTCCCACATAATTACAGGATTTGAATTCCAATTTCATAAAACTGCAAATTTCTATCCAACTCATGAAGACTCGGCATGTCATTATAGGTTCGCCTAACCGTTTCGTTGTCCCTTTGAACCCTTATTCCCTTACTTTCTCTTATTATTCTCAATTAATGTCATTCAAGTGCCGGAATCAACGTGATGAAATTAGAGGAAGCGTCAAAGAACAAACGCTGATTGGTCAAGCTGTCTCTGTGACGGGGTTTCGTGTTCCATTTCCTATTAACTTGAACGCCTTTCGAATTATAAGTCATCATTCGTAAATCAGTTCTCGTCAATGAATCCGACTCCTGGTTCTGTTCTCTGGCTACATTTGGGATTACGTGCGAATTTAAATTAACTTGCTGTTCAAATATTCTGAAGCAGAACATGTTGGGGTGTGGTGTAATTTTTATTTTGCGTAAATTCCCAGGCTTAAAACTTTTAATAATTCTACTAGAACCCGATCGATTTTTACCATATTGCTGCACTACCGTAAATTCCGCTACTAACTCGCTTTTTTAGAATTTGTGCCATTTTCTTCCCTTCAATTTTGGTTGGGTGGAAGGGCGCTAATTTCAAAAATTATTGAGCGTTAGCACTGGAGTCCACGGTGGTTAAACCCGCAGGCCATGGCAACCATAAAACAACCTTCCAAAATGAGAATAACTTGAATAGGGATCCACGCTTTTGGCTTCGTTTAAGATTAATGCACGGTTTCAAAAATAAGATATTGAAATGACCCACTTATTTCTGAATAAACAGTCACATAATTCATGAATTCAGTCGCCAACCAATCAATGTAAAAGTAAGATAAATAAAATTAAAAATAATAATTGACTGTTAAAGCTAGTTACCAAGGCGAATTATTTTTGTTTAAGTTGAAAGTTTGAAGCTTTTGAAAAAGGGAATTAACATGATGAAAACTGCCCCACGTGCGTGAAATTTTTGACGCAAGTGTTACCTCTCGGAAGCATCATTTCCAACTAAACTCGCCTTATCAATGTGCAGTGCATCCGTGGAATTTGCTCAGACTACTTACTAAAGCTTTCACATGTACAACTGATTTCGTTTATTTCATTGCTATCTTCAAGACTGAGGTGATAATAGTGTCGAATTTTTTGTTATCCCCAGGGGTGCTCCAGCAGCGGCGACTTGTTCAAAATGGTTGTCGCTATTTTAAACAGCAGATCCTTCTTCATTGTCCTTGGGATCACCGTCTTCTGCATGCTTACATTCATTGCAGTTCATCAGCCACAACAGGTTAGCGGAAGGGAGATTGATAAGTTTTGCATTTACGGAAGTATTTCCCACATATCAGAGGATCCTTTTGTTTGTATTTTAGTATTCCACAACATCCGTTGCAGCGACAATTGATGAGAGGCTAATCTCTCTCCGTGTAGATGAGTTCATTGTTCATGTATCGGAGAAAGTTTTAGATGGGATCCGCAAGGAGAAATTCGTATGCTCAGATACAGGAAGTAAGTAACCACTCAGGCAGGAACAACTAAACTTTCGTCTCGAATTCATTACTAATTTAAGCCAAGCCCAGTTTGGCTCAAAGATTAATTGTTCCCGTTAAACCAAGCGTACTTTTAACATTTCTTTCTCCAGGGATCGGCGGCGGAAGGGAAGCAAGTACTAGTAATGGGGAAAAGTTGCCCACAATTTATATCATCACTCCTACTTACAAAAGACCTGAACAAATTCCTGACTTAACAAGACTCTCACATACTTTAATGAACGTTCCTTCCATTATGTGGCTCATCATTGAGGATGCTGACGTCCTGAATCCGAATGTGGCGGAGATTGCTAAAAGATCCGGCGTTCCTTTTGTTCACTTAATTGGTAAGACCACAATTCTTGGATTAAGACAAAACAATTTCCCAAAATCCACCCTTGATCTTGATCCAATGACAATGAAAAACGTCCAGGGCAGAGATGTGTTGTCACCTTAAACCCCTACTTACTGGTACCCTGCCTTCGACTTTCAATTCTTAAAAATTGTCAATTCACGTCATTTAAGTATTATAGCCTCCTTAATCCCGTTGTAATTGGGATGGTAAATCAATTCGGATTTCCTTGACCTTTGATCTCTGTTTCCCATCTCCATGAACTTGGAAGGTGTGTGCTTGAGTTTTGAACCATCTGGCCCGCATCGACGACGGCATTTTCTCGTCATTGGATCAATAATCCTTTCACTCAATACACATTCCCCTTTGTTCTAATTTTGTTTGACTAAATAATATATGAAATCTAAGTGTCCGTTTTTCTTTTAACTTTCTCTAGCTCCAATGCCAGAGGTCGAGAGGCAAAAGAAAGTCAAAGCTCGAGGAGTGTCAAATCGGAATCGAGGAATTCAGTGGATACGAGAAACTTATGCAGATCCAGACGGCGTTGTTTATTTTGCTGATGATGATAACACTTATGATCTCAGGTTGTTTGAAGAAGTGAGTACATTTTTCCTGATTGATTTTCTTTACCTTTGCCCCCCGCGTACCGTACCGTAAGAGTAGAACAGGAGAAATGAAAAATAACCAACACAATAAGTTGCAAACTTTCTCTAGCCTAGACCCTTTTAAATATATCACAACGCTTTCTCTTTCTCTAAAAAAGTTAGTCAACTCTTCCATGAATCCTTTCCTTCCTTTTCCTTTTTCCTAGAAAACTTTTCCCCCTTTCTCCCCTCTGAACGCGCGTTAAGATTTTTTCCTTTGAATTATTCTTTCAAGAATTACTAACAACAACGAAACGGGTGGAATAAGCTGGGGCTGGGCTGGGAAGCCTTGATGCCTTTTTCCTCGTTAAAGTAAAAGGGTGCTCGCCTCAATTTTCTTACAAAACGAAGCGTGCTTTTTACTTGGAATAATAAGCTACCACATGCTTTCCCCATATTCCCCATTCCTACTCGACCCGTAACGGGGGATGTGGATTTTTATTAGAGAGACTTTCCCTCGCCTTTCTGCCTGATCGACATAGGAATTATGGTGGTGGACTCCATTCTGGAAGAGTCCTTCCTACCAGTATAGTAGCGGATGGGAATACAATTTGTCCCTGGAGAACAACACAAATGAAGAATTGAGTACCCACCACCTACTTTCCCTCAAGCCTTTCCGAAATCTTGCTCCTTTCAAAACGGATTATATGAATACGCAAAAGGGCTTGAGTCAAGTGAAGTAGGGACTCAAGTGGGGAAGGGAAAGTTGGGGAAAAGTGCTCATCAGCATTTCCCTTAAATTAGGATCCTATCGTTACCCGGAATTAATAGTTTAAAGATGGGATTTTGAGACTGGCCAGGCCTACTTTCTCCAGGGACCAATCAAAAGAAAGGCCTTAATAGTACTACATACAACATGATTTCATAACCTTTTCCTTTTATGTTGACAGATTCGAACGGTGAAGAGACTGGGAATGTTCCCAGTGGGACTCATTACAAGTACTGGCGTGAGTACGCCCATTGTTAAGGATGGAATTGTGACTGGGTTCTACGATGGATGGATTGCGAATAGAAAGTTCCCAGTGGACATGGCAGGCTTCGCCTTCTCCGTTGACCTTCTTATCAAAGTAAGAAAACGAACGAAGCTCGGCAAGCATGATTTCATTGTTTGTGAAAGTATAAAAGTTCTTGCTCGCCTCGTCGGTTTCCTGTTCACCTTTCTTTTTTGTGGAGGGGTAGAAGAGGCTCACGGAGTGTGTAATGCAATTAGTTAGGAACCCGAGAAAGAAGTTTGGAAGGAAAGAGTCAGTCGTCCCTGTCTATCTGTCTAGTGGAGTGATCTTACGGGTACGTTCAACTTTCCAATGGAACAACGCCACTGGGAACAAGTTTACTAGAGGCACTAGAGGCTAGGTCTAGACGAGGGTGAGGGGAGAGAGGGAAAGTGGAATGCCAGAAACCATCAGCTAAGATTTCTACTTTCTCTTCCGACGAAGATGAATGAGGTGACAGGGAAAAGCATTTCCCTGGTATTATGTTGTCAAGTTGGGCGTATATGATCTGCTCACTCCTCCTAATCCGTCTGAGTGAGAATCTTCTTGGGTCGTCATGCTGACTTTCTTCGATTACTTACCTACTACCAAGTACATACTCTAGCTGGTAGGGAAGGCTGGGTAGGCCTAGGAAGAAGCATTTTTGAGCCTGACTGAATATTCCATCATCACCATCAATAATAATCCCTTGCTCTCCGTCGCCTGGAACGCCTGGAAACATTGTTAGGAGTTCCATTTTATTTCCTGCGGAAACTCTATGAATAGGAATTACTGGAGCCGGGGAATTCGACAGCATCGGCCCGCTTAAAGAGCGAGGTTTCGAGCCTGATAGGAATTGTGGGAGTGAAACTGAAACTATAAAACCCAGGAGAGTTCTTTCAAGAGGGAGAAACTAATAATTTATTCTATCCGAAATGGAGCTTTCTCCTCCGCTTCTGAGAACCAAGATCCTTTTGACTTCCGTCCGCCTAGGAACTAAGCTCAGAATTCAGTTTTACCCGGATAGGCCCCCCATTCATTCTTTTTAGCCCCCCATTCAGCTCATTCAAGAGGATCGTTCCAGTTTTGGCTAAGCAGAAAGCATTTCCGAACTCTTTTACTATGTTCTCATCAAAAGGAAAGTGGATGGGGATTAAGAATCCAATCAAAAGAACGACCTCCGGCCATCTCATTTTTTGGGTCATCTAGAATATAAAACTGGATTAATTATTGTAAAATCAAGATCTGTGAGACTATTATTGAAAACTGGAGGAAAGGAAGGGGAAAATCTCGATTAAAATTCTGGCAGAGTCTGTAGGATTTTCCTACCCCGCTATCAACTTTAATGTCCCTGCCTCTAGTTTCTAAGTAGCATGGTCCTAGGAAATGAAGAAAGATGCTCCAGGATCGTCGTCTGCTGTTCAGAATTCATTTGGAACAGTTTCCACTTTTACCCAAACTTCCTCTAAAGTTTGGGGAATCTTTGGGCCCTGGACGGCGGACGGATGTTATTAATTCCCTTTCTCCAGTGGCCAGGCTTTGGTTTTCATGATGATGATCCCAGTTATTAGAGTTTGTTGTCCTGCATGCCTGAATTTGTTACCAAATCAAAACGATCTCCAAGGAGGAAGTTTATATCGATTCACTCTAATTCCTTCCGCTTCCTCGCCGCTCTATCAAATGATACTCGAAAGACCATTTCTGAAGTTTGGGCTACCGACAAAGGGACGATGAGATTTATGTCGCTATTCAACCAAAGCTTCCGACTACTTAAACTAATTGCTTCCCCTCCGTCCCTTTGAAACCTTGAGTTCCTCCAATGTAGTCCTGCTCTCTTGCTTCAGAAATTTGAGAAAGCGGAATTATTTTTTTCTGTGGGATGTGAGAGAATGGACCGAGCTGAGCGCTGGAAGTCTCCAGCCTCAGCCGCCAGAACGAAGCCCATAATCCAGGAAATGGTATTTCTACTTTTCAGAAACCCAAGGCCAAGATGCCTTTTCTCCCTGGATACGAAGAGGACCGTTTCCTACAGTCACTGGAAATGACGGCTCAGGATATTGAGCCAAAAGCCTCCAATTGTACCCAGGTAGGATATGATCCTGACTCATTTTTCTAAGGAACCAGACCATTATCCAGGTTTCCATTTTGAAAAAAAAAGTAATTCACTCCTGGGATTACATTTGTCTGTTCCAGATCTTAGTATGGCATACGCAGACTAAGAAGAACAAAGCTCCAGTCAAAGCCAACGGGACCTACGATAATACAAACATTGAGGTTTTGTATAAGTTCATGGAGTCCTAGGATCCTTGGATAAGGCAACTTATAAAAGAAACGGTCGCAGTCTTCAAAAAAAAATATTAATTACGGATCGAGTAATAATAATTCCTACATTTCCGTTTGTTAAAATCTCCTGAATACTTTCCATTTATAATTACTTTCATATTTCTATAAGTAGATGTGCCTTAATACGAACGATTTTTCTAATTCAAATTAAATCCATAATGTTGCTTGAAATAAAAATCTGAGAACATTACGCTCAACTCTAAAACTCAGTTGCTGGATTTTTAGTTTAAAAGTTAATAATTAGAGTTTTACTTCTTAGAAGAAGGAGCTTCACATAGTATTCGTCATAAGAGTTTGCCACATTAAATTAAAACGTTTAAGGTAATCAAATAGTACCCCAATCATAGTTTAAATATTTCATTATAAGTTCAAATAACGTTACCATCAAGTAACTAATAGTCAGAAATTTATCTCTACGTCAGAACTCGTTATTAACTTAAAATCCTAGAACCACAAACCTTAGGCGACATTAGCTGGAGAGAGTAAGGATTCCAAAGTCAGTTAATGTGATTGTACCAGAGGAAGAGTCAACAAGAATCTTGGCCACGTGGTACTAGTGATTATTAAGAGCCAATCACACTAACGTGAGGAAATGCCGTCAATTTAAGTTATCCTAACCGACATTTTAGTTCTAGTCTCTCAGATTTGTTTCCCTAAGATTTGTGGGTCTGAACCAATTTGTACCTATAACTGCAGTATGAAGACTTTTCAAAATCAGGAAAAAAAGGTAGGGACTGGATCGCTTACTCAGGGTTAACCAGTTGCCTGGAAATTGGGGCATAGTTTATATACGTGCCTTTCTCTGCCCAAGGAGTGGGTGGAACACCGGACATTAAGCTGTATGGGAAATCTTTAAGTTCTGGTGGTGCCGGACCGTGGTCAGATGCGACTTGCTGGCTAGCATTGAGCGTCGTAATTGGGGATGGCGTCGGTTGGAGATTCCCGAGGTGACCTGGATTCCCTCGTAGTGCGTTGATTTGGTGACGATTTAGAGGTTCCACTGACGTCACTTCCCCTGCTGCTGCTGACCGCGCAAAGGTATGGGAATCTCCTTGGAATGGGTTGAAACCACTTTGACCTGCTGGAACAGGAAACCCAGGCGGTGGGCAGATGAGAGATGGATTCCGGAATACCTGGGCAGCCCCACGCAGATTTTCTGTTGTAACCTTGCCCGAATCCTTCAGTGAAGCACCAACGGCAAGTTCGCCTCCCCTCTCTAGAGCATGCTGAGTTCTAGCAAGGCTTGAGCGACTAGGGTTGGAATGAGCTTGGAGAAAAAACTGAGCTCCGTTAACCAAAATCCTGCTTTCTGATCCATGGGTTATCTCGGCAAATCTGTGCTCTGTTCAAAACACACCAGCATGATGTTAAACAGGCAAAATCGTACGGGAGATCAGCCGTATTCGGAAAATTTGAAGGTAAGTAATAAATGCAAACTCACCAGGTGCCCTTTGAAGGTTATGAGCGTCAGGCTGGCGGATAATCCGCCGTTCACAAATTTGTGCTTCGGGCTGAGGACGTATGTGGACATCCAAATGACGAATGATTTGATTGAGTCCATCTTCCCGTGGGGACTGTAGTGGCGAATTCAGGCCATCCTGGACCTGATGATTCCTAAAGTCTTGATCCATCTCCCTGTCGACCTCTTCACTTTCTCCACTTGGTTCCTCATTAATTTTTCCATTTCCATAACTACAACTGTTGGCAAAATGACCAATTTTGTTACAAATCCGACACTGACGATCAATGGGTGGGTTCAACTGGCCACGAATAAGTCCTGGGTCGAGAAACCTCGTCTGCAATGAGCAAAAGTCAAAATAGTGTTAAGCTTTGACCTAATATGCGAAGGAGTTTGAACTTACAGCGTAATTGATGCTTGGTGAGAAATTTTGAATGGATCTGGAGAATACTTCCCGATATCTTTGAAAAGTCTTCACAATGAACACGCTCACTGCAATAGAAACGAATTACGTATTATCCTTCGCTTCACTTTTCAAACAATCGGGCATAACGTTGGAGCGCATTTACTTACTTCTTCTGGTCAACCCTGCTCCGAGATTATGAGACTTTTCAAACGGATCTTCAATGGCTGAAATTGAGGTGAAAAGAACCATGTATAATTGAAATAAGAAATCTTAACCTAAGCACCTTGGAACTAACGAGTGGTCCACTAGGATTTTGATTTTATGCTTAAAAATGGTTGTCAATTTCTAAAATAATGCAAAATGTATTACAAATCAAAGTAGCTGTTGTCCAACGCTTCTCCTTCCGTGACAGTGGTTCCAGCTGGCTGATTGTTACCACGTGTTCCTCAAAATTGAAAGTTTCCGTGTAGTACTTTATGAAGGCCAATAGCAACTGTCCAACTGATTCCGTGTTAGAATGAAGATGCTTCCAATGGCGAGACAAGATCTGTAGATGGAGTAAAAGATGTAAAATCGTATTCGGAAAGGAGCCATAAATGATTTTAATTACCGATGGCTCGATCGTTTCGAAGAAGTATGTGTCCCAATCATCAGCGAGGCGCTCCGGGCGGTTACCTGACGGGATCTAAATACCCAGATTCAGCATCAGATAAACTTGTATACTACAACAGTATTGAGGAACATTATTTTCATTACCTGTTGCAGAACTGGTAAGACAGGAGTAGAACGTTGTTGCAAGAAGTGAATCAACATTAACACATAAGCATAAGAGGACAAGCTTCCTTTTGAGGCATCACTGATATCGCAGAGTTTGGTTAATTGTTTCAAAAAACAACCAAGAACCTGTGAATGAAAGATTTGATACAGGCATGCCTGAAGATTAAACCTATTATCACAGATAAGTGGTTTACCTTGACCCTTGGGTCAATCTCAGCATAGGATCGTAGTAACTTGGTGTTCCGAAGAGCCAATTCATTGGATAGACTGATATCTCCTTCCAAACGAGTCCGCTTGTGCTTAAATTTCACGATTGGCACTTTCGCAGAAGGAATTGCCAGTATCTCCTGCATGCATCCAGTGCTTCTGAGGCGTTCCACAATCCCTTTCAGAATGTTAGCCACTTCCTCGGAATGAAATTCAGCCTGAAGACAATATGACGTGTAAAAGATAAAGAAAACGAAATAAATATAGAATGGCGGTAGCCCAAAACGCATTTACACTTGACGTCCTTACCTTACGAATGGGATGATTTTTAAATCGGACGGATACATCCACATCGGAACCACGGAGTCCAAATCCGTTTACTGCGAATGGAAATTTAAGTTTTTAAATTCAATTTTCTGCTTCATCTTCCTCCATCCCAGAATTTGAGAGAAGAGAATACAGGAATTACCGGTCGATCCGAAAAGGATGAGCTCAATATCAGGAAACTGGTCAACGAGGGAATGGAAGATGTCGTCAAGCAGTAGCTTTCTTTCCGACGTGCTTACATCAGTCAAGGCCCTTTCAGCTGAAAATAAAAAAACAAATATTACAGCATGGGTTCCGGCATCGTGTTCTACGAATTAGACATTACCATAAATATTAAGCATGACGCCATCCAATACTTGAAGAGTAAGGCCATCGGGATAGGAAACCGGAGAAAGACAAGGGACAACTTCTTCAGGACAGTTACGTTTTGTATGACCATCCTGTCGACAGGAGCTGCAGTGATGAGGGGGCTCCTCGCCACCCTGACAAATGGCTCGAGTAAATTCATAGTAATAATCCCCGGGTGTAAACATTTTATCCATCAATCCCAAATCTTCAGCAATAATGTAGACTTCCGGATCCCCGTTATAGTCGAACAGGTTTACAAGTCGAATCCTCGGAATATCATCTCCGAAATCCTCCGTGTGGTGACTTAATCCTTGGAATATATGGAACGATTTTATAGTAATTGTGAACTTAAGCGACATCTAAACGAAAGACAATTAGCATACCTGTGTTATTTCCCGTTGATCCTGTTTGTTGCTGACAAAGATTGTCTACTGATTCAGTCCCAACCGGAGGAATAGTGGCAACTGGAGGTGCTTTTGTGTAGAAATAAATTTTATGTGGCTGCCTCACTAATGGAAATGGAATTACTCTCTCAAATATTGGCTGCGTTTTCCCCATCAGGCTCGGTAACCCAAAGTATTGAAACGCCAGTTTGATCCTCTCGAAAATGTAGTCAAAGACGCGACTTGTGCTTGAAGAGCGACACAAATCCGATCGTGGTAAAATGGGATCTAAACAATCAGACAAACATAAATCAACCTATCCTAAAGTCGGTGGATTTTGAAAAGAATGAAACAGGGTCCTTGGGAAATACTTTACCTTCCACAGAAAGCTTTCTAGACCATATCTTGTCTTCTGATTTGAGTAAATTTGCTTGAACTAAAGAAATGACCTGTTCCTTGACCGGGAATTCGATGCTGTACTTCCGAAGAAGTCCTAACCACAGGCCTCCAAGATTTTGCTTGTTCGGAGAAATCCACTTTTCGGATGCGTCTTTGGCTGCAAAGTAAACATTTTCAATTAAGGGTGAGTTGGACGAAATAAAAAATAGGATTCAGAAGCTACTAACGCTTATAAAAAGAACGGAAGCTCACGGAGCTATCCGGGTCAATGATGTAAGGAATCACCCTAACGTCAATAAGATGTTTCAGGGCCATGATCGTGTATAAGTGTGCCGGTAGAAGCCCCTGTTCTTGGTCATCAATTTCAGTTATCTGAAAATATGGGTCACGATGAGATCCTTGAGTATCATCAGCATCAGCCAGAAAGACTAAAAACTCCGGTAAGAATTGTGTACCTACCCTTGCCCAATTCCGAAATGCCACAACCAAAGGTCTTACACGCGGATCCAATTTATCGTATTCTTGAAACAATTGTGATAGTATCACGCCGGAGATGTTGTTGACTTGGATAGAACAAGATCTATTGACTTCCATGTCCGTAAACTTTATTTGTAGCGAGTGGTTTCCTTCCCTAACATCTCTAGCAAATCATCAAATTAAAATCCTATTATTATACACACATACATATACATACCATACATACATGTTATACATATCAAAAGTAGATTCGACTCCGTACCTCGCAAACGGAAAAGTTTCCAGGAGCTTCGAAAGCTTAGTAACTTGGATGGAATGATCGTTGTTTGTCAAAGGTTCGTCCGTATCCTCAGATCGGACTTTAGTTAGGTCAAGATTCAAATTAATGTCGGAACTTTTGAATCCAAATCCAGGAACAGATGAACCAAACAGCTCCAACTCCAGTTCTGGAAAAGGATATAATGAAAACAGAGATAGAATATTTCCGAATATATAACTTGGGATAAATTCTCTCGCTTACTGTGAGGAGCAAGTTGTTCATTCAGTTTGGCGAGTACTCCATACCGTAAACTCCGCTCAGCGTCATCGATTCCATTCTTCTTCATCACGTCCATTATGAAGAGATGAAGATTCATCTCATGATTCAACGTGGGGAATGGAATGCATTCCACGTGTTGTTCCAAATTCTTCAACTACAATTTGTTTTACAAAGCAGTTCAGAGAAAAGAAAAGAAATTGAAACTCACAAACTTGGGTACGGAATACGAACCTGCTCATTGGAGACGTGTCTTTGGTTCGAGACATGCGAAATCACATTTGTCACATTATCCATATGGTAATTACACAGTCGACAAAAGTACTTTGCCCTCACAAACTTTGTTGAGCGCTGAAAAAAAATAAAAAAACGAGTTTGAACGCTTTTGGGATTGCATTAATTATAAAATAAAATTCAAACCTTGACCAAGGGTTCGACACCATGAATCAGAAATAGCTCGATCACTTCCTTGTCCATGGTTAGATAGTAAGTCGGCTTGTGCTCTTCCAGAGCTGCGTCAATTAATTTCTCACTCAAGCTCAGAATGTTCCTCGACAATCGCGAATTCCTCAGAAGTTCGTTCATATGAGAAATAACTTTTGATCGTAACCTGATTGCTTCATTGCTTTGACCATAACCCCTTCGTCCTTCAACTGAAGTTTCACCTGGAAGTAAAAGTTGAAAAGTGAGTGAGGAACTACAAATGGCGTAACAAAAGAAGCAGGGATTACCCCTAGGATTTGTGATTTGATAAGGAGGTGTCCGTTCGTTAAGTTGCTTCTGAATCAGTTGCTGGTTGTATGAATTCGAATTGCGTAGGACCGCATTGTTGATGGCGCCTAGTCCCAACGTATCCCGAGGCATCGACATAGGCTGGGGTGGTAGCCTAGCCGTGTCGGTAAAGACGTTGGTTCTGGTTCCATCCTCTGTTGAAGGATGGCAACTTTTCACTTCTTGTCTCCCTCTCCTGTTCAGGTTGTCAACCTTTCCTAAAATACAGAGTAGACAGTTTCAGTTCATAATTATAAAAAAAAATTATGAATTGTTCACCCACCATTCTGTTGCAGCTTTTCGGCGAAGGGGGGCACATTCGGAGGTTGTGTATTCCTAACATTACTGCTTGTCGGAGATCCGACTCCGATTACACGGAATTCCTCTGCATTGCGCTGTGTTACTTGAAATGTAGAAGGATCAATTGGTTTCGGTGGTGAAATTCCGGACTTGTTGATTGGTGGGATATTCAGCAAGCCTTGAAGCTGAATAGAAATTACTTCAGCGTCCATCACGAAGAGATGAAATAAAAATTAACCTGTTGGAACAAGTAAAAATTAGTAAGTATACGTTATACGTTATGGCTAAATCAATTGTGCGCTGCTGTCGTGTTAGTGCTGGTGAGGTTAATTGAAAACTTTAAATGACTTTAAATGTACAGTGAATACGAATAAAATAAAATCAAATGGTCAGTTAAAAAGAATGCTTACCTTGGTAGGTCGGTTAATTATACTCCCATTATGTTGGAGTTTATATCATGTAATTTGCATAATTTAGTTGATTAAAAACAGAACAAACCTTTTTCTAACTGAAAAGTTAAAAAGTAAAAACCGGTCTTACTAAAATGTACACCCAACACCCCAAAATGCTCAGATATGGGCAATCAAATTACAATTTCGTTTATTATGGAATGGAAATGCAAAAATAAACAGCATCGTATGAAAAATAAACAAATAATGAGCCACACCCCATCGGAATTGCAAATTCTGATGAAACACCCCATGCAAATTGCAAATTATGAGCGCAAGCCCGAACTTAATTGGAAAATTAATTTAACTGGCAATAAATAAAATACTCGCCCATTTGATTAAAATTGATTCTGAGCGAAATTGTGATTTTAATGCCCATATCTGAGCCTTCTGGGACATGGGGTGTGCATTTTAGTGAGACCGAGTAAAAACCAAAAACAAAATTTATGAATGAAAAGTTGGCGCCAGGATGTCGGGTGAGTGAAAAGGGAAAAACTCCAGTAGCCCTCCATTACAGAAATCACAAAAAAAATTATCCGTCATTTCGTGCAAAATTTCAAATGGAGGCAAAAAAAGTATAAAAAGGATTTTATTAATCATAATTTTGACATTTTATGAAAATATGACGCTAGTTATTTAGTTTTGTATCGAGTTATAAAAGTGTGATCATTGGATCTGAGCGTAGGCTCCTCCCTATCCAAGTCTGTCGGAGAATCGTAGATTGTCCCAATTCGAACCTTCTCAGCAGTATCGTCATCGTAGTTTCGGCGGTCCTGTAGATGCGAACGCTTACGAGTCGCAAAGCAAAGTGGCTCCCCATAGTAGCCAATTCCTCTCCTATCCCTGGGTGGTTGCCCTTCATTGTGTAAGGCATCCTTGATCCCTTCATGAGATTTACCCAAGCCTTGACCCTCCCTCCAACCAAAATTCTCCATGACCTTCCTCCCTATCCCTTTGGTAAAAGACTCGAACTTTCCAATCTGAAAAACATCCATGTCTTTCCGAGGTCGTGGTCTTGGTCTTCGATTCTTTTCCACAGAATCTCGTTTTGTAAACACTGAAACGTCCTCAAGGCCCTTCTGAAATCTTTCGGATTTCCTCATCTCGAGACTGTCTCGGGCATCCTTATCTCCGCCCCCTAGTTTCATCAAAAAATTTAATCAATGTAGTTAATTACGGAGGTCTCAGCGAGAATAAATTAAATATTACCTGGAACGTAGTATCCTTCCATGTCAACATCCCAATCATCCGATGTCTGCTCATCGAATCCACCCTCTTGCTCATGCCAATATTGAGCATCCGTGTACCAGACAATTCCAGGCCCTGGAGAAAGAAATATTAGGCGTGATTAGTGAAGCTAAAATAGGTTTGACTATTATAAGTGTTTAGATTGGTTAGTTGACTTACCTCCTTTCTCCCAAACGAGCTCCACGTCTTCCTCGTAGAGGCGTTCCTTTAGCCGCTCTTGTGATGTAACATCCTCGTGTAGCGCTTCGTGTCGTTCCCAGTCTTCACATCGATCATCATCGTCATCTGAAGAGCTTTCCGGATCCTAATAAACATGTTCACAAGTCCGTTAATTATAGAATCAGAAAATCAGACCAAAACGTGAAAACCGGTTTCTTAACTTACATTCTCCATTCCTTTTCTGTCTCTACCCCTGTGTCCGTCGTCAACTAATTGATGTGCCTTTCCCGTTTGAATATGGACGTCTGAAATAGTATGACCTCTCCTGGTAATGACGTCCTCTTCTTCAAACGAGTCGCTGTTTACAATCACAGTAGTTCCATAATCGAATGGAACCTTGCTGTACTTCTTGTACTTCCTATAAATAATGAATTGAATATTATCATTCAAGTGGTAGCTTTATAAAATGCTTCATTTTTTCTATTCTGTTTCGCGGAAAAACCAAAGGAAAGTACTCTGCCACCGAAAGTTAATTTTAAATGTTTACCTTCCCAATGGAAACTGCAGTGCCAGCTTTTTTATTAAGCTAGGAGGTAATCTGCATTGTTTGATGAGGTCCAGGAAGTGTGAAGTACAAGTACCAACATTCCCATGTGGCATAAATTTAGGCGGGTACAGTTCTTTGGAAAACTTTTTCAACGTATCCTCACAAGTTTTCACTTGCTGAATGATGCACCTTCCCTGGAGGCCATTACCGTCCATGTCCATCCAGCACATCCCATTGTATTTCGTCACAAACGCCTGGCGATTGGTGTCCCTGGTAAAGCTGACTAGGCAACAGCGGGCTTCCCTAACCCATGACTGATTCCTGCCTAAATCCACCTTTGCATTGTTGATTGTGATGACCTGAGGTCGATGACGATAGTGGAAGCAGGAGAATGACCCATTTTCTACGAATGCAGCAAAGTAGTTACGGAGATCAGAACAGTGGAAAGACTCTGGAATATTTCCAATTAGGCAGTAGAACAGTGTCGTAGAAGAGTTACTACTTTCTCCTCCTCCATTGGAATGGGCTTCGGGTGATCCTCCAGTTTCGTTAGCTTCCATTTTCCAGATTTTTCCAGGTTTCACCGAAGGTTGGCCTGAAATAGGAATCGAAAATTAAAAATGAATAACTTTTCAGGAAGGTTTACCTTATATTATGTTAGTTTCGATACCAAATGATGTAGATTAATCACAGTCCTTGCTTTAACTAACCTTCTGTTTCAAATTAATGTTGAATGCTAGTCTAGAAAGTACAAAACTTGCTTACGTTTCTTATTGATTTATAATCCCAATTTCCGAATCTCTTCTTGACTTGATTCATGAATTTTAAGAAACCTTTTGATTTCAAAACGAGGCCTTCCTCCCTCCCATTAAAAGTTGCAGGTTTCCCCAAACTGTTTCTACAAATTTACGACCTTTGACCTTATAAATTGAGAAATTCGCCTTCGTATTAATCGATTTGACATTTGGAGTTTTTTGTTATTTTGGGATTAGGGATTGCTAAATCCGGACGCCATTTAGAGAAGTATCATTTCCATCAGAGATCATGCATAAGGGATTCGACAAAGGATTTTGGCATCAGTCAAATTCAACGCTTCGTCTCGGCACGGCAGGTTGAGTTCCACGGAGTTTCAAAAGAACAATAACTTGAAGCTATTGTAGTTGACCCAGAATTAAGTTTAGTGCTCGTCCATTCTCCAGAAAGTTTCCAGCTTAAACTCCAGTTAAGCTCAACCCTGAGCTTGTTTATCAAACCCTGGTATGATAATAGGCAACTAGCTTTAAAGCTGTAGAGGATTCTAGCGTTGGTGTTGGGGCAGTGATGCTTGTAAGCGCTTATGCTTATGAATGATGCGTGGGAAGGTACTAGGATCCTGTGGGTTGGTTAATAATTGAAGAAGGTAACCATTTAAATGTAAAATTGCTTCTCTGAAAATACAGACAGATGAAACCACAAATAGGGAAAGGAGGTGGAAATGCTGGGGATTATTAATATTATTATTACCAACAAACAATCCTTGACATATTCAATAACTTCTGACTGAAATTAATTTAGTTTGGCCCTCCTTTCTATTTCGATTCAGTCAAATTCATTGGTCCTTGGGCTCAGTCTTTTTATCTTACCCATTTTATCCACCTACATCATCTATCTGCCGGACCCAGTGGTCAAGACCTTCCCTACCCGTATTGAAGTGATGTTTGCCTCGTTGTTCGTTTACCTTGAGTAAATCAAGTGCTTTCCTATAAACCTTATCACCCCGGCTAATTTATCGGGGATGATATCGTTATGTGAGTGACGTGAGGTGTGTGCTTATGGCTGATGGACTAGGATCCGAACGTACCCTCAATTCTCAATGCCGATGGACTTGATAATCTCGAAACTGATCATAAAACTGTGCATTGGTGTTTAATTATTGGTGGTTGAAGGACTTCAATCCCCTAGAATTACATTTCCATTCCCATTTTCAGCGCTGGAACCTATTGGAAAGGGCTGCTACGGAAGTGAAGGAAAAGCGAGTTGCTCAAGTTCCTGATTCTGCCAACAAAAGGGTAAGTGGAGCTCATTTTCAGCGTTTATTTGCATACAATAGAAATTTTTAAAGTCAGTAGGCTTTTGCATACACCAGAACACAGAGGTGTGGTTCATATTTATTCTTTCAAAGCAAATCTCAAAGTCAATCCGGAAAAATTTGTAGGAGTTTTCGGCAGTATTTGATAATGGATCAGGAGAATAGAATATGGTTAGTTTTCAGCATTTTTAGCTGAAATTATAATTGTAGTGTGACATATGGATTCCATATGGAGTTTAACAATCAAAGTCAACTTTAAACACTCTTTTATTTACCATCATTAAGCGTAACGATGTCACCTTTGCCATTTTTACCTGCTGCAATAATTGGCAAAATTACCAAAAAATATACAAAGTTTTTGATATTCAAATGATTAAAAAATTAACCACAACTGAAATAATGATGTTAAGAATAAAAATATATTGTGAACATTACCATTTGTATCAAATTAAGGATTTTTACAGGGTAGCTTTTTCTTTAGTTACACGAAGTCGTTTTATTTTCACGCATTTCGGTAGAATAGTCAATGGCTAGTTCAGTCTAGACTCCACCCTTCCACGATTCCACCATTTTCATGGATCCTACACCTACGGTTACCCACTGCGATGTGACTGGAAATCCCACTTCAGATCAATATTCCAAAACCCCAATTTCCTGCATTTTACTATCAATACTTTTTTCCCTATTATCTGATAAATTGGAACTGTGAATCCCATAGTAGTAGTGCCAGTTTTAGTAGTGCCAGTTTATGTGGAACTTATTACAATAGGGATTTTTAACAAGTTTTCAAAAGTCATGAGGATTCGATGAGTCTGGTAGCCGTTGCTGAACCGTGATGGAAATGTATGTAACTTACGTGATTCATATGGGTCACTCGGCCTTTGTCTTATCCCGACAAGCCTCCAACATTTATAATTATTTGTCTTGTATTTTGAACCATGGAAGAGTCAGCCTGGAAACGTTACACGGCTCGGACATCTGCTTCATGCAATGCAGCTTGCCATTTTTAATATTTTCTTAAAACGGCAGAATTTCGCAGGCGTTGTTTGGGTACACCTCATTCGCAAATTATTTCTGCTTTCCCCAACCCCTAAAGCCGCGACGCCAGTGGGATTTGCCAGGAAAGGTATTTCTCGGAGAAGGGATTTTCAGATGAGTCACTCGCAGAGTCCCTTTATATCAAGTTTTGCGATGTTTTGCCTTTTCTGTGGTATGGACTTAACTGACAAACCGGGGGACTCTTATCTTTACATTCAATCGCCTTTTCTTGTACCGGATGTGTAATTCGCACAAAGTAGCAAGTTCAATATCAAACGCCGGATGGCGGATACTTGTTTGCGGAGAATGTTGCGAGGACACGTCCATTGCGTTGCAGTGTTTGAACTTTGGCTCACCCTTCGGGGTTTGCAAAAGATTCTAAAGTTAATTTCGTATTCGTGTCCAGCGCACGCGTAGGCGTGCTGCCCACAGCAAACAAAGAACGTTTTTTTTTCTCCTCATCTAGGAAAACAACAGAGATTGTAATAATCTAACTCAAGATTAAAGGAGTGTAGGAAACTCGTTAATACAACAAGTAAGAAATGGAGAAAATTTTATATAAAATTCTATATAAAATGTAGTTAATATTATAGAATCAGAGGGCATTACTGATCTAAGCTAACCCTCTTGTCAGTCGCTTTCGAATATTTTTTACGCCGACGAGGAAAAATGTTTCATGATCAAGGGTTATTATAATTTTGTCGGACGACTGACGTGCTGCCCATTTTTAACATTTTAAGGAAGCCGGGTTAAAGAAAATTGTTATTAAAAAAAAAATCAATGGTTGTACCGAACTTAATTAATTATTCTTGGTAATGATTTCTGATTGGTTTCAGGCTGAGCGGAGAATATGGAGGACCATCTACACCAAGAGGCAAGGAATACAATCGGAGTTAATGACGCTGTCCTGCTCGATGACCCTAATGATTCGGAAGCTTTCATTGAGAACCTCCGGAAGAGATTCAAGGGAGATTTGATTTATGTAAGTGCCATTCAAATTATAACCAACCATGGTTCATTACTCCAAAATAATTGAGTTTCATAGAATGTTCGCATAGATGTAACTGTTATGACCTATGAAGTACTCATAACTATTTCGGCACGTAATAATCTTTATAAAAATGGAAAATATGCGCGGATTACGAAGAGAATTTTTACGGCCTCGCTAGCCATTCCGTATGATTAGAAATGGCAAAAGCACATGGAGAAGGTTTGGGAAAAGAGTTCCAGAATCCGATCGTACGTACTTTTACGGATTCTACTGGAACGAATCCATGCACGAGTACATGCAACAAGATACAAATTGTGCTTGCAAGATACGACATGTCCAAGCCAATTCCTGCGTCATTTGTAAACATGGCTACACCCACACACATGCTTCCATAAGTGATTCTTTCTTCCGAATATGGAAATGGATGGACATGGACGATTTCCAGATCCATTGCCTTTAGGCCAAGCATTCCGTTACCGGTATTTAGAGGGAATCACAGTAATGATGGCCGGTTGGCTGTAATTGTTTTCGAAAGCTTTCTTTAATGGGGTAGCAGTTTAGTAGTCTAGAGTGCAACTCTTATCAGTATCAGTAGCTAATTAATTGTTTGGGGTTATCAGATTAAGAGGAAATTGCAAAGCCACTATCTTAATGAAAGTCACGTCATCATTCGTCTCTGAACATATTTTAGTCCAGAATTTGTGTAAGTGATATTGCGATAAAAAAAAAATGACCCGATTAAAAATGCTCTAAAAGGATTTTAGGGTTCACTTTCTCGTTCACCTCAATTGTTCATAAAAAATGTTTAATTTCGATTTCAATTTTGCTTCCGTAATGATAAAATTCCATAACAAGAGCGTTATAATTGAGTTTAGAAATTATTAAACCCACGTAAAACAACCTTGCCAAAATGGTAATAAAATAGCTCACAGTTGCAGAATGAGAACGTGATATTCGCACATTGCATGACCTAACGTTTGCATCATCCCCCGCCGGTAGACGTCAAATTTAGGCGTGATGAATGAACGTTGGGGTTTTAGTTAGGTTTATGTGTTGAAGAAAAGATGTTTAACCTCAAAGATCGTGCTATGTCTACTATGTTGGGATTAACATTCCTCGCGGAATTGTAAACTGGATTTATTTGTTCTGATGAACTCAACCGTCGAAATTAAAATTATGCGGACTTTATTCCTAATCCATCATTTAAAGAAAACTTTTTTAAGTTTTTAATTACGTGAGGATAATTAAGATGAGTTTATGTATTGTTTATGGTTCTAAAATAAAAGGATAAATCAAGATAGAAATGGCTCACTTCCCATCATCCTTCTTCTGTGTGCAAAGGCCAGAAAGATGCTTGAACTCGATTGGAAATGCCCACTTTACTTGACTCGGCATCTCCTTGTTACAGAGTTATCATGTTCAGGTTTAAACATTGAAAACACAACAACTTTTGAACAAAAGAACTTTTAAACAAAAGTTACTGCTCAACTACGAAATCTTCATGTTGATTAACTGTGAACCTGACCTAACCTAATCTATGAAATCGAATTCCATTTCCATATATTTTTACTTTCAGACCTACATTGGACCAGTGCTCATTTCCGTGAACCCTTATCGTCAACTCCCAATTTACGATGAGCAACGTATCACCGAATATGCAAATGTCAATTTCATTGAGGTTCCACCCCACATGTGAGTCTTTTCCTGCAACTTTCTCCTTGGAACTTTCACTTTAATGTTCTGATTTCAGATTTGGAGTAACTGGAAACGCCTATCGACAACTCAGGGAAGAGAACAGGGATCAATGCGTCCTCATTTCAGGTAAAAAAAAACACTATCCATCATTTTCACTACATTAGATCCCTACGTAATAAAAAAAATGAATGAAATGAATACTGACGGAAGTTTCATAACAAGCACACAAAGAGAACCGATTTTCATAATAAGGACGCAGGATGACACCTTTACTCACACGGCACTTTTATATACTGAATTCAATGGGGAAAACGTCCTTTGTGGTGGTGGCAATTTTATGTTTAAAAACGCACTGATGACATGAGGTTTAGTTAAATTGACCCCCGGATCTTACCGATTTTCGTATTCGGCATGTTAGTTTGGCGGAGCTTAGCAAAACGGTACCCGTCATTCCAGAAAACTTTTTCGTAAAATGTCAACTTTTTTTTGTCAAAATTCCTGAAGTATGACACTTCT